>CABHPP010105961.1:0-26982 GCA_902168425.1 Peromyscus attwateri | reverse complement strand
ACCATGCCCAGTTCTTACTTGACATTTTTTGGGCTTTAGCATGAACTTATTTTAATGCTAAAACTTACATAGGGTTAAGTTTGATTTGAGTTTTTATAAACACAGGGAGGGAGACTATGAAAAGATAAATCATCTCCAAAGATAACACCATTAAGGGAAAACATTTTTCTTTCTTTCTTTTCTTTTCTTTTCTTTTTTTTTTTTTTGAAAATTGTTAATTGGTTTTGGTAACACACTCATTGTAGAAGAAGAAGTGGAGGTTTGGGGGGACTAGTGGCCTGAAATTATACTTTCTTGTATTGAAAAAGGTTAATTAGGAATTGAGCTCAAAGTTAATTTTTTGAAGGTCAGCTGCTGTGCCATTGGGTCCTGTGACCCTGTCTGAAGCAATCACAGCACTAACGTGCAGGTTATGGTTTTCCTTTCACTTGCTGACATAATCTCTTTAATTGGTATCGGAAAGCCTGCCTGTGAAAGAGCCGTGGAAAACACCTAGAGACTGTAATTTCACTCTTGCCATTCACAGAGTAAAAAGAAACAAGCCCTAAGAATGTACTAGAGACTCATTACCACCCTTAGGTTGTCAACACAAAGTCCTCATGTTTCAACCAAGAGTTTTAGGAATGATCAATTCTGCTTAGTTCTAACTTTGCCTGGTGAACTATTAACCTGTATAGAAAAACTTGGTGAATGCTTCACGACAGACTCTTGTCGTGAAAGCTAAGAGGGTAGATAATGTGGCTTAAGTGATTTAACACAATTGTGAATAGACAATATTTGCAAAATTATTATATGTTCTCTGAAAGAGACTCTTCACGTGAGACCCTCGGCATCTTGCATTTCCACAGTGTTGTGTGCAACTCTCATTCGTAATATCCTGTGGATCATTGGGCAGACTTAGTCTTTCCCCATCAGGTTTTTTGTTTTGTTTTGTTTTGTTTTGTGGGTTTGTTTGGAGTTTTTTGTTTTGTTTTGTTTTGTTTTTCAAAATGTGAACTCAGTCATCTAATTTAAAATGGCAGTTCACAATAGGGAATTGGCATCTCTTCATTTCCCAGAGCGTTTGCTTAGGAAGAGAAGATTAAAAAGTCCTCAATAGTTACCTGCTAACGCCTCTGCAAACTGAGTTGTCCCAGAGTAAGCTGACTGTTTCCCCCCTCCCTGTAAGGCTTAACTACTCCTCCAAACTCCAACAAGTCGTCCCCCGCTCTGGGACCACTGCCTGTCACCTGAAACACCACCACTTTTCCTTTGAAGAATCACGTAGGGTTCTCTCAGCCAAGAATTTCTCTTTCTCCAGGACAATCACTAACCACATTCTCTTTGGGTAGGGCCTAGGCTGCTGCCTTCTTTCTGCAGAAATGTGGACCAACCATTTCTCCCACCAAGCTGCACCTTACTCTAGCCCCGGCGATTCTCAACCTTCCTAAACGCTGCGATCCTTCAATACAGTTCCTCATGTTGTGGTGACCCCCAACCATGAAATTATTTCATTGCTATTTCATAACTGTACTTTTGCAACTGTTATGAATCGTAAGGTAAATATCTGTGTTTCCCGATGGCCTTAGGCGACCCCTGTCCGAGGGTCGTTTGACCCAAGCCCTGAAGGGGTCGTGACCCATGTGTTGAGAACGAGTGCTGTAAGCCTTCTCTAAGTCCCCCATGCCAAACTCTATGCCAACACCTTCGTTCCCGCTCCTGCTCTTCTGCTTCTCTTTGGAGGATTAACTACATTCCGTCCCTGCATCCTTGGCCTCTAGAACAGGACCTGGCAACAGCGGAGTGTTGGATGCAGGCTCCCTTCAGAGTGTTCGTTTGTGTTTGAAAGTCATTTTGTCTGAAAAAAAATCCTTGAAATCTAGAAACCCGGAAATAGATTAATATCTCCTAATCTAAGCATGATTTCAACGTTATTTTAAAATTAATAAGTCTGGTGATATGGTTGTAAATGAACCGCGGCGGTGTTGCGTCAGCCTCCACCAAGAGCCTGCCTGACCTCATCCTTTGGATGGGAACTCAACCGGTGGCTTCCTGTCTTCCAGACTGAGACGACCATTTTACCTTCTCCTTGTCGCTCCTGCTTCTCGGCCAGGGGAGAATTTGAACGGGTGTTTAAAGCCGCGTATTTTAAATGCTGGCTGAGTTTTGTCCAGCAGTGTACGATCTCCCCACAGAGGACACAATCAAGAAATCAAAATTCCATGCCAGTTCCGTCCAGTTGTTGTGCAGATCAATGCGCATGCATAGCCTGTCAGCAAAGCCGGCCCTTCGTGACTGCAACTCTGAATAGAAGTTTTCCTGTTTACCTTCTTAGCACTTGTTTAAGTTCTAAGGAGAGAGACCTGGCTATTTTGTTATAGAATGGGTGTTTTCAATGTAAAGGGGTTAAAAAAAAAAATCACAGTTCTGAGTTTTTACAATGTTTGCCCCTTTTCCCAGCAGGGATGTGTTTTGAGTGCCAGGAGACAAAAAGTGTGGCCTCAACAAGCAGAATTTTAAAAAAGAACATCATTTTCATTATGTAGTCAATCTCAATTACAAGCAAATGTTTTCTCTGTGGAGACTCTCCTCCTTTCAGGGCATTATGTGAGCCTCTTTTGTGGATTGAGAGAAAGGATCAGTGGTCAATAGGGAGCAGAGTGCTGCGTTCAGTGGATTTTTGTATCCCTCCGTCTCCTACATAATGTGTTTTGTCAGGAGAACAGCCCGCCATCCTGAGCAGATTTGCTGAATTAAAGAGCGCAGCGGGGATAGGAAACTTGTTGCTAGGTGACTGGCCGCCGCTGCTTGGCGGGTCTGGGCCGAAGGTGACTCTGCTTTTCTTCCACTACTTAATCTTGCCTTTTAATCTGCATCTACAATTAACTCTGTTAATGCCACACATCCATTTGTTTCTTCTCTGCTGCACTTCAGGCAACCAATTTATCATTATTTAGTCTTTACACTCAAATAACAAAACTATTTTTTCTCCATTAGCGTCATACGAGGCGAAACATTCTGCCTGCAACAGAGAGATGTAGGAGGCTCAGCAGCTATTGCCTCACTTCCTGCAAGGGTTTCGGGGACTCTTTAGCTAATCTGAAAACAAAAACAAAAACAAAAACAAAAACAAAAAACCCAATCAGATCCTTGAGGAAACACTCGGGCTTTTCATTATCTCTGCAGCTTGAGTGTTCTGGATTAATTGAAATGTACTTGGTGACTTTAAATTCCTCTTGGTGGCATCTATCAACATTTATAAAATGTTTATTTTCTTAAAGGCGTATACAATTGTTTAGTCTAAAACCAATGCATTGCTTACAGTATCGGTGCAGGGTAACTTCTCTGTGATCATCAATTATGGGGTCCCGATGAGTAAGGACTGTGCAAAAATGATTCTAGTAGCATCCAGGACGTAGCATGCTTTCAGTGCATATTCATTCAGAGGGAGAGCTAAAGTGGATTCCAGGATCAGGCCTGTGCTCACTTCCAACAGGACTCCTGATTAAGTGGCTGCATCCCCAGCTCTCTGACCTTCCTGGACATTGTGTGTGCTAAGGCATGATTTAAGAACCCTTCCTGACATTTCTATATTCCTACAGTCAGGTCTGCAGTTCAAAGCTGTGATCTGGAGGCAGACTCACACTGCATGTATTCCAATCCCACACACACCACACACACTGTGTTGCTTGACCTGAGACCGTTTACTTAATCTCTCCCTGGCCTCTTCATCATTAAAACAGAGATAATGGTATCTGTCTCATTGTGGTTTTATGCCTCATACGGGATTAAATGACCTAACATATGCAGAGCAGTTACAATTAGTGTTTATCAGCCGTTCTATTGCTAACACAATGAAATAATTGTCACTGCATGTTAAAACAAAACTGTGCTCCCTCAGGGCTTTTGTAACTGTGTGTTGCTTGTTCTCTATCCTTCTTTAGTTTTGCAAATTCTGTCTGGTTACTTTACCAAAGTTAGCTTAAAGATTTTTTATTTATTTATTTTTTTGGCAAGAGTGTATATTTTGTATGTTGGGTAGGGTTATATTAAAGTTTTGTTTTAAAAAGTGCTCAATCTCATCCTTTTAAATTAAGGCAAGCAGTTCTATGGGCTTTTATGCCAGGCATATTTGGAGAGCATTAGGCTATAATTAAACTAACTGCGGCTAGTTGGAGGCTGTGATGGCTGCGCTTCAGTGGTGCCTAAAAGCTTCGTGCGCGCAGGGAATTAGGAAGGCAGAGTAAGGACCATTAGGATGTCATTTACTACGTTTTCATTTGATCAATTTATACTCTTTAATGTGATGGCCTGGTTTGCATCCTTTACGCAGGTGTTAATTCTTTGCCTTTGACTCTTTAATACATGTCTGTGAATGTGCTGCACGTCTGCTCCTGTGTGGTTGATGGAGGTGAGATCCCGTTGTTGGGGAACCTGTCAACCCTGTCCATTGTTCCTGTCCCTGCTACACAGAGTGGGGCAGCTAGGAAGCATCCTAACATTGGTCTGAGACGAAGGTAAAGCTGTGTTATGCATGAAGAGCACCACACTGAGGTTGGCTTTCGTTTTTATTTCAGGATATTGCTTTACTCTTGATCAACAACAAGCAAATGCGGCATCTAACAGTGTTGGACGCAAATGGTCAGCTGAGGACTACTGGGTGATCTCGCTTACTTTAAAGGTCTTCCTGCATGAGAAAGATTTCTAAGTGAGACAATGGACACCCAGAGGTTCTTGCTGCCTGAAGTGTGTGAGTTGAAGGCAGGGACCAGAGGAACACAGACATGCTTCCCTCAGATCCTGCTCCCTGCTGCCCAGTGCGAGTTCCCCAAATCCCAGTGACCACCAACAACAACCACAAGGTCGCCACTGCCAGGGTGAGGGGGGCTGAGGGGCGACCTTAACTGAACTTGTAGAATTCTGTTCCATTTGGACATTTGCAAAGGAGTTTGTCTCTAAATATCAAGAACAAAATACTCAGAAGTGTCTTTCTTGGTTCCCAGACAAAGGTCTCATGAGCCTGAAGTTCCATGAGCTCGGGGACCTTTGGCGTCTACCAGTAGACTTTATATGGTGTCTGGAAGTGCTTATAGCATGTTAGGGAATGAATTCATTATTGAATGTGTTCAAGCGGGGAAGCTGACGCCCATCTTAGTTTCCTAAAATTCATTCATTTCCAGCTGTTTTCACTGATTCTTTCACCAATTTACACGCCCGCGCGCGCATGTGTATTATGTACGTCGTCATATCCCACTTGTTATTTCCTGTTTTTCCTCCCACTGCTGATGAACACCGTCTGTTCTGCAACACGTCTCTCTCCTCCATTCACGTCTTGTGTGTATGCGTGTGTGCATGCACGCATGTTCCACTGCCTTTCATTAGGGTTGCTTAGGTAGGCATGGATGAAGGGTTATTTTCTTGGTCAAGGGCAATTTGCCAGTGGCTACATGACTGAGGGATGCCGGGATATCGATGGGGCCCAAACTTGAGCAGGTCTTGTTCAAGTAATCCTCCTGTGAGTTCCTGGGTGTGACTGCCGGGCGGTGTTCTGAAGAGAACAGTTCTCAACCCTCCTCCCTGCCCTCCAGCTCTCACGGTCTTTCTGCCTCCTCTTCCGCGGTGTTCACCGAGTCTTGGAAGGAGAGACACAGATGTCCCATTTTCAGTAGTTTTTAAAACGCGACTGAGCCGGCGGTGGTGGCGCACGCCTTTAATCCCAGCACTCGGGAGGCAGAGCCAGGCAGATCTCTGTGAGTTCGAGGCCAGCCTGGGCTACAGAGTGAGTTCCAGGAAAGGCGCAAAGCTACACAGAGAAACCCTGTCTCGGGAAGAGAGAGAGAGAGAGAGAGAGAGAGAGAGAGAGAGAGAGAGAGAGAGAGAGAGAGAGAGAGAGAGAGAGAGAGAGAGAGAGCGCAAAAGTTAATTTTAAATTTGAAGGGCGACTATTGACTTCCCAAGCGACTGTGTAGACAGTGGTCACTGGCTTATCATCACGGAGTCAAGTGCGAGAGCACTGCCGTCTCCTCAGGGGAATTTCTCTGTATCTGCCATGGGATGGACAACATTAAGGCAGGGAACGCTAGAGCCTTTGGATCTCACTTCTGCTTGAGGAAAAGGAAATCCAAAGTTTTTCCTTTTCTCTTTCTGAGACACAGTGTCTCGGTGCAGCCCTGGCTGTCCTGAAACTTGCTCTGTAGAATAGACTGACCTCAAACTCAGAGATCTGCTGGCTTCTGCCTCTGAGTCCTGGGGTTAAAGTCATGCTCCACCACTGCCAGGCTCAAAAGTTTTAAAAATTAAAAAATATTTTAAAAGATCTTATTCTCTAATGTTTAGGTGTGTACAATAATTAAAAAATATATCAAAAACTAAAAATTTAATTTAAGCTTCAAAGTCCAGCAATTACATATCTTTTCTTTTCTAGCCTAATATATCTTTTTAAGGAAATGTAACAGTTATATTTATGTTCTAAGAACCTTTACTAAATTAGTTTTGTCATTCTAATATAATTTGAGAAATTAGCATCAAATAAAGCTCATTAATAAACACTGATAATTGGTGGTTGATTATCTTTTACAGCAGAAAGTGTAATTTTCACTTATTCATAAAAACCCACCTTTTAGTTAATAAGTTCTGCTAATTGACATCCATATGTATAATGAGAGCTATGCATGAATAATATTCTATTTATAGTCTTTTTCCATTTATTAAAAATAAACAACATTAATTATTGATCATTTTTCTATAATAATCCTTTTCAGCTTTTTCAGAAATTAGTGGATATTTATTTGGTTGGAAGCTTCTGTTTTGCTAGATGCAGGGACCCACAGCCAACATTAGGCAGACCTACGGGAACCCTTTGGGAGAGGGTCAAGGACACCTCAAGAAAACCCACAGAATCAGCTAACCTGCACTCATAGAGGCTCACAGAGACCGAACTGCCAACCGGGGAGCCTCCATGGCACAGACCCAGGCACTCTACATATATGTTACAGTTGTGTAGCTTGGTCTTCTTGTGGGACTCCTGACAGTAGGAGAAGGGGCTGTCTCTGACTCCTTTGCCAGCTTTGGGGACCCTACTCCTCATACTGGATTGCCTTGTCCAACGTTAATAAGAGGGGATGGAGAGATGGCTCAGGGGTTGAGAGCACTGGCTGCCCTTCCAGAGGTCCTGAGTTTAATTCCCAGCACCCACATGGCAGCTCACAACCACCTGGAATGAGATCTGGTGCCCTCTTCTGGCCTGCAGGGATACATGCAGGCAGAACACTGTATACATAATGTAAATAAATAAATCTTAAAAAAAAAAAAAAAGAGGGGAGGTGCCGAGCCTCACTGCAATTTGATATGCCTTTTTGTTGCTATCCATGGGAGGCCTGCCCTTTTCTGAATAGAAATGGAGGAGGAGTGGATGGGGGGTTCAGAAGGGAAGTTGGGGGAGGAACTGGGAGGAGAGGAGAGAGGGAAACTGTGGATGTAAATAAGAATACTAAATCATTTTAAAAAGTCTCCGTTTTGCTATTTTGGCCATATTTATATCTGTTGCATACTAATAACTTTATTGCTTTTAGTATAATTTCATGTATAATAGGTAAAGATTATTTAGATTCAAGAAATGCAAATAGGAGAGAGGATGTTTTACTATAATGGTCATCTGTGTAAAAAAGGAACATATCCTATAATTTTATTCATCTTGCTTTATAATATGAACATTAGTCACTAGGCTCTCGGCAAAATGCAATATAATTCTGAACATACTTGAAAATTATGTTTATTATTGAACAAATTGGATTACACAAGTGGTATTCCAGTTCAAAAGAATGCTCACAGCCTTAAGCAGCCTCATGCAGCTGTCTAACAAATAGAAGGACAGGCTTATTTGGTCCACTGCTTTAATACGTAATGCCCTTAATCAAGTCCAGTTTCCTTCGCCAGGCTTCTGTGTGTCTCTGTGTTGGTATGTGCGCATGAGTGCAGGTGCCCCTGGAGGTCAGAACAGTGTCTGATCCCCTGAAGCTGTTATAAACTGTCCAGCATGGGTGCTGGGAACTAAACCAAGGTCCTCTGCAAGAGCAGTGTGTGCTCTTAACCACTGAGTACCATCTCTCTAACCTTCCAGGAAAGTCATTATTATTGTTTTTTGAAACAAGGTCTCACTATGTAGTCCCAGCTGGCCAGGATCACTATGTAGACCAGACTGGCCTTGAACTCACAGATGCTTTCTGAGTGCTAGGGTTAAAGGTGTGCACCACCAAGGCTGCCCATCGTCCCTCTTGTGTATGCCCATGTGTGTGTGTGTGTGTGTGTGTGTGTGTGTGTGTGTGTGTGTGTGATGCTGTTTCAGTTAGCAGACTGTAGTAACTTCTCACTGTTACTTGTCTTGGAAACGGTTGTATGCTAATCATCAGGCTCCAATACCTGAAGCACATCTTATGGCTGGTCTTCTTCTTTTGTTTACTCTTCCGAGTCTGAGATAAGCATTCTGGACAAAGCATAATGCTGATGATGTATCAACTGCAGGGTAAAGCAGACTGTGCTGCTGAGAGTCTATAAAATTCTCTAATTCTAATGGGGGGACAGATTTAGGTTGGGAGGAGGATGAGAGACTGGAGCAGAAAAGGGGGTTGAGTTAGTTAAGGGTGTTTAAAAAACAAATGGATAGCTACTATTTTATGAAGTCCCTAAAATATACATATTAAAAAATTTAAATGGAGTCACCCTCTGTGGAGGAATAATGCTCCTCCCAGAAGCCACAGGTTATCAAAACCAAAAAGCAGTAGCAGGTGTGAGATACTGCCTGTGCAGCTGTTCATCAAGAGGGTCCCAGAGACCCCCCAAACAACACATGAGATTGCCGTTGCTCTTGGTTACCCACGAGAACTTTGTGGTAAAACCGCATTGTTGAATATATGACACTTTGGTCCCAGGACACAGAGAAATCAAGCTGGTATTGACCTGGAAGATTCTTCTCTGACAGCTAGCTCTTACAGTGCCAGAAGATAATTTTGTAGGATGCCGTGGTAAAAAAAATTACCTTACTGTGAACCCTGAGAACTACAGCCATGACTGGCCTGGTATGATAAGTCCAATGGTAAGATAAGTACCCAATAGCGGTATGGATGTTATGGATGCAACCAACATCTTTCTTTTATTTTTTAATTAAAACTAATTTTTTTGAGATTGTAATATAATTATATCAGTTTCTCCCTCCAAACCCTTCCATATACCCTTCCTTGCTCTCTTGCAAATTCATGGCTCCTTTTTTCATTAATTGTTGTTACATACGTGTGTGTATATTATATTTACAGAATACATAAATACAACCTGCTCAGTCTGTATGTCTATGTTTTCAGGGCTGCCCGTTTGGTAGTGGATAACAGTTGGTGTGCTCTTCCCACGGGGAAGACTGTTTCTCCTGCTCTCAGCATTTCTTCCTTAGTTGCCTGGAGTTCTTTGCATAGGGTTGAGGCCTTGTGCATTCACATACTGCACCCCCACGCCATGTTAACACGTCTATTGGTATTATCATCCTTGTTCAGCTCATGTTGAGGCAGTAATGTTGGTAAGACATTATGTAGAAGACACACAATCTCACAACAAACTCCCTGTTCCTCTGACTCTTTTTTTTTTTTTTTAAAAAAAAAAGATTTATTTATTATGCATACAATATTCTGCCTGCCTGATGCTTGGACGCCAGAAGAGAGCACCAGATCTCATTACAGATGGTTGTGGGCCACCATGTGGTTACTGGGAACTGAACTCAGGACCTCTGGAAGAGCAGCCAGTGCTCTTAACCGCTGAGCTATCTCTCCAGCCCTCCTCTGACTCTTAGGATCTTTCCTCCCCAATGGTCCTTGAGTCTCCACAGCTTTCTAATAGGACTTAAGGTGCGATTCCACAGGAGGGATATTAAGCCTGGTATTGTAAACCTGGCCAAATACCTATGGTTATGGAGGTCATAGGCCCTATTACTGTAGTTTCATTAAAGGGAAATGATATCAAGTGACCTTCTAAATAGTTATCCTTATACCCATAGACTAGCGCAATTCTCACCTCTCATCAGAGAAGCTCCTCTGTGCAGCAGATGATATAACTTGTCAAAGTGTAGAGAAGAAGTATTCTGCAGTACTCATCCCTAAGTGGGACATGTCTGTCTCACCCCTGGGCTGGGGGTCCTGGGTGCTCTATGAGAGCAGAATGAGGAAGCCAGGAAGAGCAAACCTGTAAGCAGTACCACCCCCATCCCCCACCCCCACCCCCAGCCTCTGAATCAGTTCCTGCCTCCAGGTTCCTGCCCTGACTTCCTGGATGACGGGTTACAAGCTGTAAAAGGAAATAAACCCTTCTTCCCCAAGTTGATTTTGGTCATGGTGTTTTAGCACAGCAACAGAAACCCTAACTAAGACACTATACAGATATGAAATTGTCAAAAGATAAACAAATTAAAAAAAAACACACAAATTCGTTTTCTTCATAAGATTTCTTCCCCAAACATTTAAATCACTTAAATGGTGATAATTCTGTTTTGTTTTGTTTTGTTTGTTTTTGTTTTTTTGACATAATAAAATTTCTTGGCAGATTGTCAAGTTTGTTTTTAAAAATTTGGCAAGAAAATGAAGATTTAGTTAAAATAAAAAAATAAATGAAAACCATGTACAAACTTTAAAAAACTGAATTCTACCACAAAATGTAGAAAATATAATTTTAAGATAACCTGAAATTCTTCAATAATATAACCCAAACCACTGTATTTTTTTTTTTTTTTGGTTTTTCGAGACAGGGTTTCTCTGTGTAGCTTTGCACCTTTTCCTGGAACTCACTTGGTAGTCCAGGCTGGCCTCAAACTCACAGAGATCTGCCTGGCTCTGCCTCCCGAGTGCTGGGATTAAAGGCGTGCACCACCAACGCCCGTATTTTTTTTTTTTAAATGTTATGTGTTAAGTGTGTATGAGAGGGTAGGTACATGTGTGTGCAGGTCCTTGATTTTATATTACCATTCTTCTGTTATTGTCCTTTTATTTGATATTACCATTCTTCTGTTATTGTCCTTTTATTTGAAAACCTCATTCCAAGGGTGCACTCTGCTCTGCCCTGGGTTTTCTATTAGGTATTAGAGCTGTCTGCCTTAAAGAAACTTCCCTAGTCAATTTCTGCTGGGTGTTTTGAGTGCCTGATTTGATGATGTTTTGTTATCTATCTATCATCTATCTATCTATCTATCTATCTATCTATCTCTTGCTATTTAGTCTTCTGTTTTGGCTTGCTATATGCTTAATAGATCCAGTCATTTAGAAACAAAAGTATGGCTATTGTAGGTCATTTTCTGAACTGTACTGAACACTAGCAGTGTGAACAGGTAGATCCTTAGGGCTTGCTGGTCAGTCAATATAGACAGATCAATATGTAGTGAGAGACCCTACCTTAAAAAACATTGAGAAAGATACTCGGTGTCAACTCTGGCCTCCACCTGTACATGATACATGTATAAACATACTCATATACCATGTACATGTACAGAGAGAGAGATACACATGCGTTGTATGAAAACATTCTTATGAAATCAAGTACTATATACGATGAACAAATGCCAATCGATTGTTTTTTAAAAGTTCCATTCAACCCAGACCTCTCCACAGAGCATTTTATAATAAGGCAGCTTGCTTCAGCAGAGTGTGTGAAGAAGGAACAGGCAGCAACGTGAAGCTACTGTCCTTTTGTAACCTAGTCACGTAAGTGACATCCTAACACTATTCCTTTGGAAGTGTACACTGGTTTAATAAAACTCTGATTGGCTAGTAGCCAGGCAGGAAGTATAGGCGGGATAAGCAGACGAGGAGAATTCTGGGAAGAGGAAGAGCAGAGTCAGGAGTTGCCAGCCAGACACAGAGGAAGCAAGATGTGAAGGCAGAACTGAGAAAAGGTACCAAGCCATGTGGCTAAACATAAATAAGAATTATGGGTTAATTCAAGTGTAAGAGCTAGTCAGTAATAAGCTTGAGCTAATGGCCATACAGTTCGTAAATAGTATAAGCTTCTGTGTGTTTACTTGGGTCGGAGCGACTGCAAGACCAGCAGGTGAGAGAGATTTGTCCTAACCTCGGGCCAGGCGGGACACAGGAAAACTTCAGCTACAGAAGTGTGCTGCAGTCCCACTCAAGGGGAAGGAAGCACCCTAGGAACTGTGTGTAAGCTGCCTGTCACTGCAGAGGACAAATGCATATGGCTCTGTGGACTCAGGCCTTGTGCCTACAGGCTCACTGCTGAGCATGCACCATGGGCCCCAGGAGCACAGAAAAAGCCATTGTGACATTTATGGATGCCTTACATAGACATACAAACACTGTTAGCCATCAAAACACAGCCCACAATATTCAAGGAAAATATACCTTTCCCCGACTCCCCCCTTTATCTTGGATCCTAAAAATTCCATTGATCACTCCAGCTTACCTTCTACAACTAGCCTTAACAATAAACATTTGTTGAACTGAGTAACTACAGTTTTCAAAATTAAAAGATTGTACTTTCTTCATTACAGATGGAAATTATACTGGAAAACCTATCATAATTCTATTACATGGACTCCATTTCTACCTTTAAAGGAGTTGTCACATCAGAGAGGAAGAATAATTGATATTGACTCTAGAACTGACACATTTACATTTGTTTACCATACATTAGGTATTGTTCTAAGTGTTCTATGTTGCTGGTAGTTTTTTGTTTTTTGGGGGGGACCCACCACCCAGCTCCCAAGTAAATCACACACGGAGGCTTATTCTTAATTATAAATGTCCAGCCTTAGCTTGGCTTGTTGCTAGCCAGCTTTACTTAACTTTAAATTATTCCATCTAGCTTTTGCCTCTGGGATTTTACTTTTCTCTATTTCTGTATGGCTTTTATTATCTCTTACTCCATTGTTGGCTGTGTAGCTGGGTGGCTGGCCCCTTGCATCCTCTTCCTTCTTTGGCTACTTCTTCCTCCCTCCCAGATTTCTCCTTCTGTATATTCTCTCTGCCTGCCAGCCCCTCCTGTCCTTTCTCGCTATTGACCATTCAGTTCTTTCTTAGACCATCAGGTGTTTTAGACAGGCAAAGTAACACAGCTTCACAGAGTTAAAACAGATGCAATGTAAACAAAAGTAACACACCTTAAAATAATATTCTACAAAAGTTCTACATATGCTAATTCATTTAATATGTACATGGATTCTCTAAGGAATCTGAAAGAGAAGCTAAAGAAATTTCCTAGGATCACATAGGTTTTTGAACCCATTTGTTACAGAATTTTTTAAACTAGTAATAAAATTTTAGAAGATGTAGTATGCTCAGTACCTACTGTCCTGACTAGTTTATGTCAACTTGACACAAGCTAGAGTCGTTTGGGAAGAGGGACTGTCAGTTGGGAAAATGCTCCATAAGATTGGGCTGTAGGCAAGCCTGTAGGGAATTTTCTTAGTTAGTGATTGATGTAGGAGGGCCCAACCGTTGTGGGTGGTGACAGCCCTGGGCTAGTGGTCCTGGGTTCTATAAGAAAGCAGGTGAGCAGTGCATGATGGAGCAAGCCAGCAGTAGTGTTTCTCTAGGTCCTCTGCATCAGCTCCTGCCTCCAGGTTCCTGCCTTGACTCCATGCCCTGGCTTCTCTCAGGGGTGGAGTGTCACATGGAAACTGTAAGCTGAAATAAATCCTGTCCTTCCCAAGTTGCTTTTGGTCGTGTTTTATCACGGCAACAGAAGCCCTAACTATGACACATGCATATATTCATATATACATATTAAACACTTATCCACTAATATGTAGGCATGCACCTGTCACAGCCTGCCAGAGGAAAACCTTTAGTTGGTTCTTTCCCACCACGTGGGCTCCAGGCATTGAACTCGGGCCATCAGTCTGGGCAGCAAGTGCTTTTGTCTGCTGAGCCCTCTTGCTGACCCTCAGCCTACGCATATTTAGAAAGACCAATAGACTTAAAATATCTCTTCCATACTCAGATCTTCAAAGGAAACATGAAGCTCAGGAAGTGATAGCAACAGCTGGTGACCAAAAACACCTCCGTGAGAACTCTAGGGACACATTGAGAAGCTACTGAACCCAAGCCAATTAAAAAGAGATTCCAGTGAGAGGGGGAGGAAAATCCATTAGTTTGGCTAATCCACGCAGTCCAGCTCCCTGTGGGGACCCCACATTTGGGGTCTGCCTTCAGAACAGACACAGGTGTCGTAAGTATCACCAATGCAATGTCCAAATGTCTGGCTGCTGATGAAGGGACAGTTTTCTGTCTTGCCTGACAGATCAGAGGTATGATAAAGAGGCCAAGACACAAATACTTGCCCAACATTTATGAGGCACTGAGCTTATTCCCATCACTACAAAAAGCTTATTTATTTATTTATTTCTGTATTTACTTTTTCGAGACAGGGTTTCTCTGTGTAGTTTTGGTGCCTGTTCTGGATCTCGCTCTGTAGACCAGGCTGGCCTCGAACTCACAGAGATCTGCCTGGCTCTGCCTCTCGAGTGCTGAGATTAAAGGCTTGTGCCACCACTAACCAGCACGTATTTACTTCTGAGACAGGGTCTCACTCTGCAGGCCTGGCTGCCTTGGAAATCATTATGTAGATCAGGATGACCTTGAACTCACAGAGGTCCACCTGCCTCTGCCTTCTCAGTTCTGGGATAAAATTGTATACTATCATGGCTAAAAAAAAAATTGTTGTTTAAGATTTACTTTTATTATTTTTTGATTATGTGTCTGTGTGTGGGTATGTGCATGTGGGCATGTATGTGCATGTGGGTATATGCATGTGAGTATGCATGTGCATGTGGGTATGTGTATATGAGTACTTATGTACATGTGGGTATGTATGTGCAAGTGGGTACGTATGTGCATATATGTGCAGATGCCTATGGGGACAGATGCATTGGACTCCTCAGAAGCTGGAAGGGCAGGTAGGTGTGAGGTCCCAACACGGACGCTGGAACCTGGACTTGGGTCCTCTGAAAGAGCAATATGCACTATTAGCCGCCGGCCCATCTCTCCATCCCATTTTTTTTTTAAATAAAGGAAATGCAGACTTTATAGGTGAACAAAAGCCGAGGGATTCGTCCACTAGGGTGGTTCTGTAGGGAACGCTAAAGAGGGTCCTGCAAATTGAAAAGAAAGGAAAGTCAACAGCACCTGAGGCCAAACACTCTTAAACAGAGGTCAGAGAGGGTGTGGGATCCCTTGGAACTGGGATTCTAGACAGCTGTGAGCCATGTGGGTGCTGGGAACTAAACCCCCTCCTCTGCAAGAATGACAAGTGTTCTTACCTGCTCAGCATCTCTCCAGCCCTGTTCAGGGTGCTTTATCTACCAACAGAAACTCAACTAAGACACTTAGAAAAACTGTCTAAAAATGAAGAAGAAATAAAAGGCTTTCCCAGAAAAAAGACGCTGGAGGAATTCATCACCTGTCGGACAAGAGGTTCTCCAGTGAACTCTTCAGTTGAAATGAAAGGACACTCCATATTATCAATAATAATAGCAACAGAGAGCATTCGATCATTGCTGTGTAAACACACGTGGGTACAGAGCACTGTAATGCTGTAATTGTAGTGGGGAGACAACTAATTCTTGAATGGAAGGTTTTAAAAAGCACTAGAAATTACCGGAAGTATGTTTAAAGACTCACAGTGTGATTAGGTAGAGACTGTACTACAGAGAGGAAGAGCTAAATGGCAAAGCGTTTGTGTTTAACTGTAAGGTTTTGGGTTCAACTTGTTATTTGCTTAAAATAAATAGTTATAGCTACAAGATATTTTACTTATGTTTTAAGGTAAGTAATAAAACACCTATATAACTTAAACACACGGGGAAAGAGACCAAAATAAAAACATACCAATAAAAGAAGTCAACAAAACAAAGAGAGAGGGAAAGACAGAAAAGAACTATAAGACTAACAATCACAGAGTAACAATGGTTACTATTTTCCTATCGATTATTACTTTAAATATAAATGAATTAAACGACCAAGTCAAAAGATAGAAATTGGTCAAGTGGATTTTAACAATATAATCTAAGCATATGCTGTCCAAAAAGACTTACCTGAAATAGACAGATTACTATAAAATGATGAAAAGGACATTCCATGCACATCGGAACCAAAGGAGAGCGGAGGCGGCCATGCTAATATCAGGAAAACCAGACTTTAATATAACAATACGAGTCAGTCCATGCACCTGAGAGTTGACTCGGCAATTCAGATCACCTGTCACTCAGAGAACCCAGGTTTGTTTCCCAGCACTCACATGGAGGCTCAACCATGTAACTCCAATTACAGAGGATCTGACAACCTCTTCTGACCTCTGAGGGCACCAGGCATGCATGTGATACACATGTATACAGCAGGCAAAACATTTATACACATAAAAATAAAACAAACAAGTCTTTATTGAAAGTCAATACACTTGACAGAGTGATTATACCTACATATGCACCCAATACGAGTACTTTAACATATAGCTCAAACACTGACATACCCAAGCGGAGAAATTCATGGCAAAATATAATAGTTAAGGAAACTTAATTGCCCCATATTCAATAATAAATAGGCTCATTGTTGTAGTATTTGCTATGATTTCCTCCCATTTGCGGCCCGAATAATACTCTATGTGTGCACAACATACACACACACACACACACACACACACACACACACACACGTATGCACACATGTACACACATCCAGGAAGGGCTCTTAAATGAATTCAGTGGAGTACAAAGACAAGAAGCAAAGGTCAGCTGTGCTCCTCTACACAACCAAGGAACATTCCAAAAGGCAATGACCAAGACAATTTCACGTCTAAGGGCAGCAAAGAAGAAAATGCTTAAGGATAAACCTAATCGAAAAGGGTCCACAGAAGATGTATATACTGAAGACTGTAAAACGTCACTGAAAGAAATCAAAGAAGACACAAAGAAATGGGAACCAATCCCACATCCGTGGGCTGAAAGGCTGAACACCAAGGTGCGAATACTATCCAAAGCAATGTAGAGACCCGGTGCAATCCCTATTAAGTCTCAGTGGGAATTTTGTGCATAAAGAGAAAAAAACAGCATAGAATTCCAAAATGCGGTGGAGTGCAGAGTCCAAGCAATCTTGAAAGAGAACAAAGCTGGAAGATTCACCCTGCCTGATTTCAAAATTTGCTAGAAAACTCAAGTGCCTGAGCCAGAAGAGCCAAGATATAGGAAATTCCACCAACGGAGGGCGGGATCCACAGATGGTGATGCACTCCTACAGTAGAGTATTATTCTGGCCCCCAATGGGAGGAAATCATGGCAGATACTACAACAATGAGCTGCAAGGACATTAAGCTAAGTGAAATAACCTTTCTAGTCACAAAAAGACAAAAATGGCATTCCACTTATAAATGAACTTAAAGTAGACAAAATTTACAGAGACAGAAAATGGAATTGCTACTGGCCAGAGGCTTGAGAAAGATGAAATGGAGAGTTGTTTAACAGGGATAGAATTTCAGCTGTAGTGTAAAGAAAAGGTCATACAGTATCACAAAGGAATTTACCTCAAATGGAAATATTCCTGGGAAATATTTTCCAAGAACCCTGGATAGATGCCCGAAATACATTTTTCCCTGTACATACATCAAGATATATAATTCATAAATTAGGCACACGAAGAGATTAACAGTAACAAAGTGGAAGAATTGTAACATGTATAATATTATGTGGCTGCCACCCCCTCTCCATAAGAAAATGAAGGGACTAAGACAGTGTGCCCGGAGTGGATACGCTGGACAAGGGAAGGATTCACTCCTGGGGAGGCAGAACCAGGTGATATGATTCCAAACTGCTCAGAACAGGACACTGCCGTTTAAAGCTTACTGGCTGTTTATTTATGGAATTTACATTTAATATTTTTAGCTATGGTTGACTGCAGTTAACTGAGAACATAAAAAATGAAACCCACAGATTAAAGGGGACAAAGTGTTTAAGAAGGTAAATTTTACCTCGTGTACATTTTACCACAATAAAAAAATCATTGGAAGGGGTTAAAGTTTTTTTTAAGTAATTATATTTTCTATTAAAAACATTCTTTTATGTAATCATAATACCATTAAGAATGTAGTATAAATACAAGAACACTAATGTTTAATTTATATTTTAAAATTAAAAACAAAAATAAAAAGTAATTCATTCAGTGACAGTGTTTGCCTAGTATGAGTGAGACTACATAAAAATAAATAAATAAAAGCAGTGACATTATTACAGAGAGTAATGTAAACGCTTTTCATTTTGGTCTTCCTATGCGTTTATGTCTTGTCATAGTGGAACGTAAGTTATACCTAAGTACATATGGCTTTTAATTGTTTTAGAGAAGAGGGTGTGATGGTTCTCTGAGAACATAGCATGCCTTATAAAAAGACAGTGTTCTAGAAGGAACTGCTGAGCTGAGGACAACGTGGCCTCGAGTCAGAGGCTATTAGGGCAAGGCTTGTCCACCAGGAATACAGATTTGATTACATGTGACTCGTGTCAACTTTGGAGAAATCACGAGCAAAATGTAAAGCGGGACGACGGAGAGATTTCTAAATGAGCCGTTGAGCCTCTGAGGCAGGTCACATGGCGGCGACTGAGATGCAAAGCGAGAGTATCAACATGCCAGCTTCACTGTCTTTCAGTTATCTCCCCCTTGTTCATTCATTCCTTCAAAAGGTCAGAAAGTTTACCGGGAGTGGTGGCACACGCCTGAAATCCTTGCTCAGAAAGCAGAGGCAGAAGGATTACAAGTTCAAGGCGCCTCAGAATACGCAGTGGGACTGTTTAAAAATAATCAGAGCTGGGGGACAGAAGCCAGTTAAAAGAGGCTGGGCATAGAGGTGTGCGCTTGCCATGACGGCACTGGAGAGCTGCAACCAGGCTCAGTGGCCAGTGAGCCCAGCCTTCTTGGCGAACTCCAGGGCAGCAAGAGACCCTGTCTGAAAAAGAAGGAAGGAAAGAGGGAAGAGGAGAATGGACCAACCTGAGGACCACCTGAGGAACACCTGAGGTTCTGAGGCTGTCCTCAGGCTTCCATGTGCACATGAACATATGTGGACACATACACATGATCATACTTCTAGACTGAAAACTTAATACCCATTCAACTGAAATAAATTTAAAAAAAAAAAACTTTGTATTTTCCACTCCTCAAAAGGATTCCCAGCCCTGAATCGGTAGGGTCATGAAGGCTTACTGCTTTTGGCAATGTGGACCCACACATTCCAAGCTACTCTGTCAATAGCATTTACATCTCGTTTCCCAAATCAGCCAATGTGCACTGATGCTATGGTATACAAGCAGATCTTCTTCCCGAGCTTTAAATCCGATATAATTTACACTGCTTAAAATCCAGGGGGATACTGAGGGGGAAATTCAGTTAAACAGTGAGTTGCCTGGATACCCACACTGATGTGCTCAACTGCAATCAAGCCAAGTGGTCTCTGCACAGTTAGCACCCACCCATATGGTCTGGGAACTCCAAAGAAAGTTCATCCAACTTAAGTAAACATACTTCAGTGTAAGAGTTTCAAATTCCTGCCTAAATTTTAATGTCAAAGATAAATATTTCCAGAGATAAAGAATCCAGGAGAATGCAGAAGTAAGAGGCCATAGGGAACATTCAACTTTGCTAATGAGCACAGCTCCAAGTTCACTTCAGTGAACCTTGGTTCCAGGCTAATTTGGCAGCCTCATGCTTCATTCTAGACTCTGGGACTCTAAGCTACAGACCTACTCCAACACCGGTCAACCCAGACCACCTCAGGCTCAAAGGAAAAGGGTGGGGTCAGGAGTCACCAGCCAATACAGAGGGAGCAGGAGATGAACATGCGATACTAATAAAGGTACCACCATGTGGCAGAGTGTAAATAAGGAATATGGGTTAACTTAAAATGTAAGAGTTAATTAGAAATAAGCCTGAGCTATTGGCTGAGCATTTATAATTCATATAAGCCTCTGTGTGTTTATTCGGGACTGGGCAGTCAGGACAGGAAATGCCCGATTACAATAGAAGCTGAATGGAAAGGTGGTTGCCAGGGAGGAGGGAGGTGGGGGAATTGGAGAGATGCTGGCTAAAGGGTACAAAGTTTCAGTTAAACAGGAGGAAACATCTATTTAGTATAGCATGGTAATGAGAGTCAATAACACCTTGCTACATACTGGAAATTGCTAAATACCTAACCAGCAATGATCAGAATTAGTAATGACACAGACATTGGAATTGTTAAGAAAATTAAAGATGCAAAATGATTAGTGTGCTGGGACTATCATTTAAAATACAGATAACATGCAAGATCAGATCGATCATTTCAGAAAAGGAACAGAAATCTTTAGAAAGAATCCAGGAAAGTGTTAAGAAGGCTAGAACACAGTAACAAAGAGGAAAAATGCTTCAGATGGGCTCAGCAGTGGACTTTTCAAGTCTGTTGGTATAATTTCTGTAGTTGTTTTCAAGTTCATTGGCCTGTTATTCTGGCAGGCTGACTCTATAATAGGATATATTTTCTATCACCCTTTAAAAAACATCTATCTATGTAGTTCAAAGTTTTCTTCTGGTCCCGCCCAGTCCCACAGTTGTTTATAAAATAATCATTCAGAAGCTTATATTAATTATAACTGTTTGGCCATTAGCTCAGGCTTATTATTGACTAGCTCTTACATTTAAATTAACCCATAATTCTTATCTATGTTTAGCCACATGGCTTGGTATCTATTTTATTTTTGCCTTGTCATCTTGCTTCCTCTGTGTGTGGCTGGCGACTCCTGACTCCACCCTTTCTCTTCCCAGCATTCTCCTAATCTGCTCATCTGGCCTATATTTCCTGCCTGGCTACTGGCCAATCAGCGTTTTACTAAACCAGTGTATAAGAGCATTTTCCCACAGCAAGCATATCTATCTATCTATCTATCTATCTATCTATCTATCTATCTATCTATGTATCTATCTATTTTGGATAGAGGATCTCACTTTGTAGCCCTGGTAGGCCTGGTGCTCAACTTTGTAGATCAGGCTGGCCTCACACTCACAGAGATCCTCCTGCCTCTGCCTCTTGAGTGCTAAGATTAAAGGTGTACACCACCACACCCAAGGTCTTTCTTCTTAAGTGTACCTGTTACATTCGCCAATACACTCTATATTCTGGGCCATAAAACAATCCTTAACAAATATAAAAAGAAACAATTTATACCAAGTATTCCTTGGGTCATAATGAATTTAAGCTTGAAACCAGTGACAGAAGGATCTCTGAAAAAGTCTCCCAATTATATGAAAATAAACAATAAGCCTTTAAAGTATTCAAGAGTCACGGGTGGTCCCAAAGGAAATGTAAACATACTTTAACACTTATTTTTATTTTATTTTATGTGTATGGGTGTATTGCCTGCATATATGTCCATGGGTGTGCCTGGTGTCTGTGGAGGCCAGAGGAGGATTCAGATCCCCTGGAACTGGAGTTACAGATGATAATGAACTGCTACATGGGTGCTGGAAATTAAACCTAGATCCCCTGGAAGAGCAGCCCGTGTTCTTAGCTACTGAGCCATCTCTCTAGCCCTTAAACACTTTTATATGAAGCTAAGAATACTCAAATTTGATAAAGTGGTACTTAAAATATATAGAGAACGATACATAGCTGTAGCTAAAGTAGTGCCGAGAAGAGAATCTACAGCACAATGTAGTAGAGAACACATCAACAATTATTCAATTATTAGAATTAGAGAATGTTCTCAAACAATCAGCTTCCTGTAAGATTTTTTAATTAATTAATAATTAATTAATTAATTAATTTTTGTTTTTTTTGAGACAGAGTTTCTCTGTGTAACAGCCCTGGCTGTCCTGGAACTCACTCTGTAGACCAGGCTGGCCTCGAACTCACAGAGATTTGCCTGCCTCTGCCTCCCAAGTGCTATATTAAAAGTGTGCTCCACCACCATCTGACTCTTCCTTTAAGATATTTTAAGACACAGGCAGAAGATCTGTGAGTTCCAGGAGAGCCTGGTCTACATAATGAGTTTTAGGGCAGCCAGGGCTGCCTAGTGAAATCCTCTCTCAAAGCAAAAATTTTAAGAGACTAAAGCAAGAGAGAAAATTAAACCTAAAACAAAGAAAGAGAGGGTAGGAAATGATGAGTAGAAACTTATGAAATTAAAAACAGAAAATAGATAAAACCAACTAAATCATAATCTAAATTTTCATGGGGTAACAATAATAAACTTGTAAAGCCCTTAATGTTAAAAAAAAAAAGTCAATGTCAGCTGGGCTTGGAAGGCAGAGACAGGTGGATCTGTGTGAGTTCAAGGCCAGCCTGGTCCACATAGCAAGTTACAGGACAGCAGGACTATGCAGAGAGACTATGTCTTTAAAAAAAAAAAAAAGCCAATGTCACTTATGATAATTTTTTTAAAAAAAAAAGGGTGGAGGGATTGGATTGATACAGAAAAAGAAAATTCAAAGTCATTCAAAATAAAAATTCTCAGCAAACTACGTCTTGAAGTCTGTATGTAACCCAGGCTGGCCTGGAGCATGTGACCTTGCTGTTGCTTCTGGCTTTCAAGCACTACAGGCATCATCACCACATCTGGTCAAACAGCATCGGAAGAATTTAAAGCTGACAATACTAAGTGCTGACAAGGCTGCAATGCTCAGACAGTGCTGGCAGGAACACAAAATGATACGATCACTTTAGAGGACACCCCTGGGCGCTTATGGATGTGAAATCAACACTCATTGCTCTGAAGGCTTAGATCCCTGTAAATTCCATATACTGACATCTTAACCCCAGAGGTGATGGGGAAGGAGGGCTCTTGTCAGAGTAGAGTCCTTCTGAAGGAGACAGACCTTCTCTACCACGTGATGGCACAGCTAAAATGGATCATATGTGACTAGGGGGTCAACCTCCACCAGACACCAAATGTCCCCATGTTGGACATGGTCTTCCCAGCCTCCAAGTCTATGAGAAACAAGTGTCTGTTTATAAGCTTCTTAGCTGATGGCAAGCTTCTAGAAACAAGGATCTGTTCATATGTTGCCCAGTTGATAGTCAGTTTCTAGCACACATAGACTAAGATATCCACAGAAATCCTGAACAGGAATATTTATAGGAGCTTTATTTATAATCATTGAGAGTTACAAAAGCCATTAAAGTAGCTCCCTCTCCCCTACCAACAGGCTGACAGATAAGCTATGGTATAAACATACAGTGGACTATATCTAGCAATAAAAATGAGCTATCTATTACTATGCAATACTGTGAGTAAAGTGTAAATGCATCTTGCTATGTGAAAGAAGCCAGATTCCGAAGGATGTGTATTCTGTATTTCTATTATACGACATTCTGAAAAAGACAAAACTAAAGAGACAGAAAACAGATCTTGGTTTCCAGGCAGCGTAAGTAGAAAGAGGAATTGACTAAAAAGGGACTAGGGAATTTGGGGGTGATGGAATGGTTTTGTGTGGTACCATGGAAGTTCTGTGAAACTATATGCCACAAAGAAAGAAAGTTTACTGCATATAAAATTATAAAACTGGGGCTGGCCAGCTGGCTCAGTGGTTAAGAGCAATTGCTGCTCTTTTGGAGAACCAGGCTGGACTCCCAGTATCCTCATAGCAGCTCACAACTGTCTGTAAACTCCACTTCTAGGGGATCCAATGCTCTCTCTGGTCTCCACAGGCACACATGTGGTACACATACATACATGCAAAATATTAATAAGGATAAAACAAGAATGGCAAAAATATATAAAAACCTTAAAATCAAGCAGGAAATTGGGTAGGCAAAGACGGAATACAGAAGAGCATAAATGAATCCATGCATATCTAAGTCAATGACATAATCATGCTCAGAGTGTAATGGAGTCAAGGAGCCAACCAAAGACAGTGGAAAACATTTACTTTGACAAGACTGAGAACCAAAAGATACTGTGCCCTAGGCTGAAAAAATGGGTCCCTCCCCAGAGATATAGACAACCGTTTCCTGGAATCTGTGAAAGTTATTGTATAAGTCAGTATCATTAAGTTGAGGAACTTGAGCTGGGGTGATAGTCTGAATCTTTACCCAACAAATCCTAAAGGCACTGCATACATCCTTATAAAAGAGAAGCAAAGGAGATTTCGTATACAGCGAGGACACATGTAGGTAAAACAGAGAAATCTGGAGATGCCAGTTGTGATAGGTAATTTTATTAACTGAATATGGTGGCCAGTGGACAAATACCTCTCTAGTTTTTGCTGTGGAGGTATTTTTTTAAATGTGATTAACTTTTGTTTTTTTCTTTTTTACACAGGGTCTCATTATGTAGCCCAGCCAGCCAAGAACTCACTATGTAAGTCAGGCTGGCCTTGAACTCGAAGAGATAGCCAGCATCCAGAGTACTGGGATTAAAGGTATATGACACCACAGTCAGCCTCCCACCCCTTTTAAGAGATCAGGTCCTGTTACCACTTAGGCACCTCCAAACTACTAGGTTCTAAAGTGACCTCCAGCCACCGCCTCCTGAGAATCTGGACTGCAAGTGTGACCCAGCAAGCCGGTTTGTGATGAATGTTGAAATAGATAGACTTTGCATAAAGCAAAATTGTCATCCACAGTGTGAGTGGGCCTTATTCTATCAATCAGACCTTAAAAGCAAAATTCCTGGTTGCCCAGAGGAGAGGGAATTTAGCTTCAAGAACTCACTCTAAAAAACCCTGCTTGAGTTTCCTGCCTATCCTGTCCTATAGGTTTTAGACTTGACTTTAGTAACAATTTTCACCTGAATGTTCAGCCTGCCAGCTCACCCTGCAATATTAAATCTTCCATATCCGCATCCTGACTTCTAATTCTTTAACGTAAATCTAGATGGATAGGTGGATGGATGCGTGCTACCGGTTGTTTCTTTGGGGTGATGCACCACAAGCCAAATGTCAGCAGCTATCAGATGAAGGCACAGAACAGATTCTCCTTCGGAGCCTCAAGAGAAAGCAGATCCTGCTGACATCTTGATTCCAGCCTAACCAAAACCAATTTTTGTACTACAAACCCCAGAATGTTGTTCAATTAAAAGCTGCTGTGATAATTTACTGCAGGAGCCACAGGGAACTAAGATGCTTATTCATGAGTTGGCAAATTCATTAAAAACATTTTATACATGAAACTACATTACATATTGAGATTGAACAAGACAATATTTATATATGGCAGACAATGACATTCAAGTTTCTTGCTATCAGAAAAAGCAATTACAAATAAAAGAAAATAATCATGTGTGGCTTGTCACTCAGAATACCTGAAACAGCTGACTCAGAAGAAGGAGGTTATTGAGTTCAGTCTGGAGGTTCCAAGTTCAAGCTCAGGCACATAGAACTGTTCCGTTCTCTGGTGTGGGAGGCAGATGGGCATACCATGCAGGAGCACATGTAGATGCAAATGGTCATATCTTGATCGAAAGCATGGAGACAGGGTAGCAGGGTCTCACAATCCCTTATGCCACAATGACCCAGTGACTTTCCACTCTTAAAACTTGTATCACCTCCTATAGTGTCTCCCTGGGGACCTAGCCTATAGCACAGGGACTCTCAGGATTTAACATACGAACACTCACATCCAAACCATACCCACAGAATGAACCATGTTGCTGAATTACTTGCATAAATTCATGTTTCATTTTTGTTAGACAGACACTAACCAACATGTACACAGGTAGAGGTGTGTGTGTGTGTGTGTGTGTGTGTGTGTGTGTGTGTATTCCTTCAGCAGTGATATCATGGAAGCTATTGTAAGCTTAGATACCCATGTGCTTTGAGAATGTGACTCTTGACTTCTTTTGGAGTAGTACTCATATTCTTATTAAATCTTTCCTAAGCAGAGACAAGATTAGCCTAATGTGGTGGTTTGAAAGAAAATGGCCCCCAAAGGGAGTTGCACTATTAGGTGTGGCCTTGTTGGAGGAAGTGTATCACTGTGTGGGTGGGCTTTGATGTCTCCTATGCTCAAGCTTTGCCCAGTGAACCTGTCTACTTCCTGTTGCCTGCAAAATGTAGCACTCTCAGCTCCAGCATCATGTCTGCCTGCATGCTACCATGTTCCACCATGATGATAATGGATTGAACCTCTCAAACTATAAGCAAGCCAGCCCAAATTAAATGTTTTCCTTTATAAGAGTTGCCATGGTCATGGTATCTCTTCACAGCAAGAGAAACCTTAACTAAGACATCTGATTCTATTGAAATAGTTTTTTCCTCAAACAAAATTAGATAGCTGAGTGGTAGTGGCTCACGCCTTTAATCCCAGCACTTAAGAGGCAGAGGCAGGCAGATCTCTGTCAGTTTGAGGCCAGACTTGTCTACATACAGAGTTCCTGGATGGCCAGGGCTGCACAAAGAAACTCTGTATAGAAAATGGGGTGGGGGGAAGGAGAGAATGGGAAAAAAAAGGAAAAAAAGTCAATATGCATTGATTATTTTTCTTCCAAATGTATTAGCAGATTCTGGAATTTGCACCCCATGTCTCTGAAATTTTACTAAAAATGGGGACAGTTGTTGGAAGTGGTGGCATATGCCTATAGTCCTAGTATTTGGGAGTTGGAAACAGGAAGACCAGGAGTTCAAGATCATCCTTGATTACAAACCAAATTCAAGGCCAGCCTGGGCTATGTAAGACCCAATCTCAAAAAAGAAAAAAGAAAAAAAATAGAAGTAAGTTTGCAATTTGAAGATAATAGCAGATTTATCTCAAAGGAATACTTTCCTTTCTGAAATTTATCTTGAGTATATAGTGATTGGGCAAGATATCTAAGGCTAAGTGCTAGCCTCCACAGGTATTTGTATATACAAGCATGCACACTTGCACACACAAAGCCATTTTTTTTTTTTTGTTTTTTTTGAGACAAGGTTTCTCTGTGTAGTTTTGGTGCCTGTCCTAGATCTCGCTCTGTAGACCAGGCTGACCTCAAACTCACAGAGATCCGCCTGGCTCTGCCTCCCGAATGCTGGG
>CABHPP010105960.1:0-16282 GCA_902168425.1 Peromyscus attwateri | reverse complement strand
GGGAGGCTACCTGGAAAACAGGACCCCAAGAAAGACACGGGGATCGCCCAATGACGGAGAAATGGATAATTTACATTTTGAAATTGGATATTTTCTTGGCTAGTAGGTTTGTGCTATTACACTGTCTCACAATACAATGAAGTAGCAGTGAGCTGTATGTCCTGCCTGTCCATAGAATAAAAGAGTAACGATCCTTCTGCTGCAGCTCTGGGTTGCTGAGCTATGGGTGTACTGAATACAATTTCAACTGAAGACACTTTCAATTTGTCCTAGATTAATCTAGACATAACCAAAGTACAAGTCAGGGATCATCTACCTGTTTCTGTTTGTCATCACAACCATAGTTTTCTCAGCATTTTTCACTGAGTCTATTTCCGTTACTTCTAAGTCTCTGTAACTACAGACTTTGCCTCTTAGTGATAACTGCAAAAATGATCTTCCTGAAACACAAATTCCTTTTTCCAGAGTGATGTCAATTCTCCGCTGCTTCAGCAAAAGGTGTGGGACAGCATGTCACAACCTGTCCCTTAATATTAGAGCATAATTGTGGCCTAACAATATTGTACACAGACATGCTGCCCTGTCATGCCAAGTTTAGACCTTCACAGAAAGTCATAATTAACCTAAACATACAAAGACAGCTAGAGAGAGATAGAGATAGACAGAGGGAGCGTGAAAGCTATGTGGACATATCATGAACCAATGACTTTGTAGACACTGAGTAATTTATTTGTTTAAATGTTTATCTTTTTTGACTGCCAAATGTCCACAACATTTTTTTAATTAATTAAATTTTTTCACTTACTTTACATGCTGACCCCAGTTTCCCCTATCTCCTCTCCTCTTGTTCTCTACACCACCCCTGACAATGATAAGAAAATGAATAAAACAAAAATTTATGAAAACAAACAAAACAACAACAATAAAATGTCATATTTCTTCACAAGGTTTTGTGCTGAATTTGAGGTTGTGATCACTTGGTCACTCATAAAAGTAAAAAAAAAAATCTGTTAGAATTCGGTTGCTGTGTCTTACATAAAATGTCTTACTTACTGAAAATCTATCCTTGTGTTATTTACAGTAATTTATTCTTGCCTATGACAGTGAAGCAGCTAGCTAGGACATTGTCTTTCTTAAATTATTTCAAAGTTACTCATGACCATTTCTCACTGTGTGGATGAAAGAAAAAGAAACAGGCTTTATTAGAACTTTGTTGGAGGCATTGCTGTCTAGACATAAGTATTACCTTGTCCTTATTACAGTGCCTTCTTCCTTTATATGTAAATAATAAAGATGAGTCATTGTTAGCAATTAAAATTGTTCCAGTTGAATAAGAGGCCTCTGCACCATTGACAAAATGCTACCAATAGTCACCTATCTAACCCTGTGGTTATTGCTAAAAATATGAAGTCCACATGTGGTCTATTTTATCTTTGCTCTTCAGAACAAGATGCAGTTTTGACTATGGCAAGTCTGTGACAGTGGCTGGAATAGATGAAACAAAAAGAAATCTAGTACTTGAAGTTGTTTTTAAAACGTATTCATTCCCAAATTCAGCAACTTACAAATTTACTAATAGTGAGAAAAATTTGGGAGCCCAACTGATCAGACTGATTGTTCAGCTATGATTAAATATAGGGTATGTGAAGTAGTGTATTAATGAAACATACAAACAATTGATTCTGATCCCAAATGAAACTAACAATACATTATAGATAATCAAAGAGAATCAATCAGGAGAGCATTTTTCGCAGCATCCATAATAAAATACTCTCATTGTAGGCATTTGATATCCTCTGTTGGCAGATGGATTAATATAATGAGTTACAGTAAAAGCTGCAAGAACTGTGGCACAATCATGTCATTCAGTTTTGTAAAACAGACATTTTGACAAAAATCAAAATATCCTAATTATGACAAATATAATAGTTTTTGTACTAAAATAATAAAAGTTATAGGAAACATTTTGGAAAAGAAATTTTGAATTTCTATATTTTTTAACTGAATCATTAAATCTAAAATTCAAAATACAATACAGATTTACAGAGCAGTGATTAAAAAAAAATATGACTACAGAGGTTGGGGATTTACCATAGTAGAGTCTTTGCTTAGCAGGTACTGGGTTCATTTTTTAGTACAGCATAAATTGGATATTCTGATGTACACCTGTAATCCCAGCACTCAAGAGATACAGGCAGAAATATTGTAAGTTCAAAGTTGAGCCTGTCCTAGAATGAATGAAACTTATCTCAAAACAAAAGAAACAAACAACAGTTTTAACACCTAAATTAAATTTAGGGATGAAAAACAAAGACATTTTGTGACTGAGGTAGAAC
This sequence comes from Peromyscus attwateri, assembly GCA_902168425.1. NCBI lineage: Eukaryota > Metazoa > Chordata > Mammalia > Rodentia > Cricetidae > Peromyscus > Peromyscus attwateri. The sequence continues at coordinate 13,946 of CABHPP010105960.1, read as the reverse complement.
CACCTGTACATAGGGACATGGATAGGAAAAGTGGATAGAGGTGTGATATCATAGTGTTCTGGGAAATTCACTAAATAAGGCATAAAGCAAAGAATCTAGTTGATTTCACACATGAATGCACACAGAGTTTTTTTTTATTTTGTTTTGATTTTTTTTTTAAGAACACTGGTCACTTTCATTTAAGTCCATTTTGTCTATTTCTCTCCTATACCCAGAGTCCCCTTGAGACTTGAAGCTGACTTAGAACACTCCATTCATAAGAAGTGCTAACATGTCATTCATTATCATATTCCAGTTGATCTGACACAGAAGAGCCTTGTGTCTGCCTGAGCATATTCATAGGGATGTGCTTTGTCCTTCTATTACACACAGCTGTAGGTGTGGCCATGCTTAATTCAGAACAACTTTGGAGGAAGGTATAGAAACTATTGTTTACATGAATTTCTGATGAACTGAGCTTAGTCACTTTGAATATTACAAGTGACAAATATCTTTTAAGAGAATAATTTAGAGCTGGGGTGATGGATTAATGGCTAAAGATGCTTGTGGCATAAGCCCGATGACCCAAGTTTGATTCCCCAAACCTAGAGTGGAAGAAGCAAGCAAGTTCCTGAAATTCATCCTCTGAACTCTTTACTTCAGCCTGAATCTACATTCTCACACACATAAAGCACAGGCAATAATGATAAAACTAAAATACAAAAATTAAGAAAATTACTTAGTTTAATGTATTTATTTCTTAAGATCCCTCCATAATTTATGATTTCATACTTTTGAATGCTAATAGTGTTACAAAGAATTTGATCTTATGCAAATGAAAGCCTGTCATTGTTTCTGGCTCCTGGGAAGGATTCTATAAGGATACCTTTCTCATACATATATAATAGGACCTTCAGACTATCTGGTGGTTCAAGCTAGGCTACAGCTCTGGCTAGGGACAGCCAACTCTATGATTCAGAGTCCAGATTTTGTGTCATGTTATATCATTGACTTTCAGACTGACCATAATCAAGGAATCAAACCTACAAAATGAAGCACCGGTAAAACACACCATAGCTCTAGTGACTACCCTGGTGCATGTTGTCACACACACATACACCAAAGACTGGAAAGTAACCTGGTAGAGTTTGAGGACAACAAAAGCTTCTTAGGACAATGGCGATCTCATATTCAAAACCCTACTGAATTTTACTCTACCTTAGTTTTCCTTTGGCTGGTTGGAATTTGTTCTGTGTAATGAATTGTGAATTATTGTAATAGCTTCCAGTGTGTTCTGACAGTCTTCCTAACAAATTGTGTTAAATTTGAGGGTGATCTGACTAAAATTTGGAATCATAACTGATCTCAGAACTTTAGAGACACTTAGAAAATTCAGAACATTGAGCTTTCAATCTCTCAGTATATCTAATTCAGATAACAACATTGTTTAAAATGAACAAATTTTCCTCAACATTTTATATGTAGTTCCACCTGCCCAAGGATCAAAGTGTGAATATGTCTTTACTTGATAAGACAACTGGACTCAACCTTTCACATATATTTTTAAAGTGTATAGATTTGTACTCTAATAATCACAGTCTGGATTTGTCCTGTAAGCTGCTTTATATTCAAATGTATTCTAGCTGGGAAGATGTTAATTCAGCAATGATCATACAGAAAATGCTGTCTCATTTGAAACTGAGCTCTTTTTCCCATGGATCAAATCAAAATTATGATAATAAAATACCTTGATTTTCACGGAAACTTTGTCTCTTAGATGCTGAATCTGCTGCATCTATTTCACTGCTTTGTTGCTTTCCATGGCTATAAAAAATAATGTATAAAATGGAAACCAGTTAGGTTTTCCCCAGAAATGTCCTGCTCTTGTAGCATCAGCACATTTTAGAACAATTAAAATGCAATAAATGTCATAAACTTTCAGGCTCCCCAGTGATGACAGCATGAGTCAGAAATGGGTCAGGTGGAGAAGGAACATCATGGCAGCCATCCTAGGAACATCCTTGCTGGAGGCCTGCTTCTTAACTCTTGTTGTTTCATACCCTTGTCTGGAAATTCCCATGAGGATATGACTGAATCTTGGAGGAAGTACATACATACCACATGGTTAGGCCAGCTGGACTGACCACCCTACCCTCCTGCCATACCTCACTTCAGCTTTCACATCAGCCCCTTAAAAAGTCCCTGACTAGCATTTGACGTACCATTCCAAAGTGCAGAGTCCTCTCTCATTATCCCTCCCTCTCTCCCTTTCTGTTTCCCTCCCTTCCTCCCTCCTCTCTACATCCAATTAATGAATATATAATAATTTCCCTATGAAACTGACTCTCTGTGGTCTGTAAAATTCATTCTTTGCATTCTTGAAAAATGAATTCAAAGCTGGGCAGTGATGGCGCATGCCTTTAATCCCAGCACTCGGGAGGCAGAAGCAGATGGATCTCTGTGAGTTCGAGGCCAGCTTGGGCTACAGAGTGAGTTCCAGGAAAGGCACAAAGCTACACAGAAAAACCCTGTCTCAAAAAAAAAACCAAAAATAAATAAATAAATAAAAGAATTCAAAAGAATGCTGCAACTGTTTCAGGGCAGCCTTGGTGGCTATTGAGTTTTATGGGATCATAGCCCCAAACTAAGTTTACAAAGATCTGAGAAAGTTTCGGTCAAACTCAGATACTCATACATTTCCTGTATCACCATTTAGACTGATCCAAGGTCTAAATTGGGGCAAGCAGCAAGTCTAGCAGAAATTGTTCTTTCCTTGTGGGAGTGGTACAGTGTCATTTACTGCTTGAGTAGTCAAGTAATGGAATAACTTAGATAAAAACAGAGCAACCTTCAGAAGATAGGAATTACAACAGAGGCTCTCCTGTAATATATGCAGGCCTAACATGCTATTTTACTTTATTCAACTCATGAGTGGACTTACTACATTTCATTGTTAAAGACATTAATTCTTTTACCCAATACTTTTGCCATCTACACTTGTGTTAACTTCTCATTTTGGGGATGGAGGCATTTGGACTAGTGTTGAGTAAAGGACCACTCACATCTATGCATGCAATGTCTGCCATTGAGCAACACTCCCTAACCTTCATATGCCACATTAAAATAATCTCTATCACTTTTTCAGAGCACATAATTCTTACCTTAGGTATTGTTTATTGTATCAATTTATTTGTGTTGCTTGTTTGAGATTCTAAAGAATATGTATTGTGCTACTAAACACTGGGATGAATCACGTCTTTACTATTCCCTGGACATAGATAGGGCATCATCTATAACCTTAACTTAAGGAATTTCAGCCACTTAGACCCCTGATAACAGAACTATTTTCAGAACCAGGTCTTTCCTAAGGGTCCTAAAACCAAACATCACATTATGAGGCACTGTCCAACCATCTGTGATAAGTACCCAGATGATCATCTCAGAGCGTTCAGTGTGTTAAACACTATCTTCAGAATAACAGAGAGTGTAACCATCTGAACTAAAAGAAAATTAAATCAATAAGCATTTTACATGGGGATCAGGCAGTGCAGTGCTTAATTCAAATTGCTGAGGCTCTCCAAGGCAGAGGGGAAATGTTAAGTACATTTCTAAAGAAGCGTCTCAGTGTCATCAGCAGAAGAGCAAGCAATTCCATGCATTCCAATCAAACCTCAAGAACACAGATCCACTAAGTGCTGAACTTGAAACCAGTCTACTGTACCCTGTCCACTCATCTCTGATGTCAAGTGGATGTGCTAGCATCTGTCCCATATTTTCTAGAATTTTCTTTCTAAAGGCTAAACCATGTTTTTTTTTCATTGACAGAATACTTTCTGCATGTGGAAACAGGGTGTCTTTCTGCTTTAAGTGTAGTGAAATGGGAATAACTTTCTCTGATCTTGTGGCATGTTGAGTTTAAGCTCACAGCCAATCAATGACAAGTTTTGAATGGAAGTTCAAAGATAGAAGAGAATCAGAAGACTCTGTTACTACTCTAGAAACCCCAGAGCAAACAATGAGATATAGCAGGTATGAGACAATAGGGCAGGTTCAGGTTCTTGCTGGAGAGGGATATCTATATTTCGGCCTTTGCTAACTCTGCAAGTGGGTAGCCCAAACAAAGATGCACCCTCCTTTGCCTTTAATTTCTCATCTCTCTCACTAATCTTCCTTTCCTGAAGTTCCTAGTGGAAATATAAACGTGTTTCTATTCTCCCAAGATTAAGAGTGTAGCTATCATCCAAGTGCATCCTGGTGAGCCCATTGTTTTACTGGCATTACTTACTATGTGAAACTTGCGGGCAGCTCCTCTGTGTAGAAGTCCTAACACATTCAGCTGTTTACCATTTAAACAGTGACAATTAGGTCTTCCAGGAGTGGAGGGTCACTGTGGGGCTCTCTGAAAAGGTTGGTTACAGCTTTAAATAAATCATGAATCTTATGCACCCCCCCACTTTATTCCATAAAGGCATGCCCATATGCCTAACATCACACTCACAGCCTCTCCCCTTCAAGACAGTAATGACCATGCCCAATGTGCAGAGAGCAGCCACACCAGAGTTCTTAAGGCACCACATGTTCTGAAGTAATGTCCCTGCTGCTCACAATGCTATGTTTTGTTTTGTTTTTTTTCTCACTGACACATTCTTAAGTGACAGTCAGTTCCTCTTACATTCTCTTAAATACTACCAAAATTACTTATTGCTATTTCATTTACTTAGTGAAGTCCCTTACTTTGAATTAAGTCTATGACGTTCTTGCACAGAATGGTCATTTAAAGCACAGAACAGGTAATACATGCAGTTAATGTCAGTTTAGTTTAGTAATATATCAAAGTCAAATAAGGCTGAGAGATGGATTAGTCAGTAAAGTGCTTACTGTAGCTGATTACTTTTTATTCTTTTTTTTCTTTGTCTCTTCGGAGGCCCAGCACCCAGCTCCCAAATAAATGCACACACAGAGGCTTATTATTACTTATAAATGCCCAGTCTTAGCTTGGCTTATTTCTTGCCAGCTTTTCTTAACTTAAATTATCCCATCTATCTTTTGCTTTCTTTACTTTCATTACTTCTTTCTCCATGACTTACTGTGTAGCTGGGTGGCTGGGTGACTGGGTGGCTGGGTGGCTGGCCCCTGGAGTCTTCCTCTCCTCTTCTTTCTCTTGCACCTCAATCTCTCTTCTCTCTTTTTCTCCTTCTATTTATTCTCTCTCTGCCAGCCCTGCCGATCCCTTCTCCTGCCTTGCTATTGGTCATTCAGCTTTTTATTAGACCAATCAGGTGGGATTTTTTTTTCTGTGGGTCACTGAGGCTTTCATTTTGCATGTAGAACTGCTGGGGCAGAGATCTTACCTGCGGCCACCCTCCAGATTATATTGGGATTCAGACACTTAGCTTGGAAGTGAGGTGACAGAAACAATGATTCAGACCGATCACATGATTACAAAGCTGGGGTTTCCAGCAGGGCTCAATGTGGTCAGGTGTGGCCGTCTAAGGACATCTAAGGAAGCAGTGGCGTGGGAGGGACAAGCGCTGGGCCAGCTTTGAGCTGCCTCGTAGACATCAGGGACAGGGTCAAAGCAGCTGGTGGCTCCAGGGATCTCCACACACACTTTACTGGGCCAGGGGGTTCCTGAAGCACCTGCCGGCAAACTTGGTCTTGCAGCCCAGCTCTTCCTCGGTTCTAAGGATCTGATTGTACTTGGCCAGGCACTCAGATCAGCATGGGGCACCAGTCTTGATCTGCCCAGTGCAGAGTCCCACCACCAGGTCAGCGATGAAAGAATCCTCAGTCTCCCCAGAGCGATGGGACACCATGACGCCCCAACCAACTGAGGATACTTTCTTGGTGTCCAATCAGGTGTTTTAGACAGGCAAAGTAACACAGTTTCACAGAGTTAAACAAACGTAACATAAAAGAATTCAATACATATTTGCATTATTAAACAAATGTTCCACAGCATAAACAAATGTAACACTTCTTAAAATAATATTCTACAGTACTTACCTTTCAAGTTTGAGGGCCTGAATTCAATGCCCAGAACTCAGGTGTGGTGGTGCATGCCTGTAACCCCAGGACTGGGAAGGCAGAGACTGGAGGAGCTTGGAGCTTGTTTGCCTGTTAGCCTGGTGTATTTATTGAAGTTCCAGACCCTTGAGGGACTCTTTCTAAAAATAGAAAGTGGAAGGTACTTAAAAGATGACACCCAAAGTTTACTGATTTCCACACTCATGAATATGCACATGAATATGCATGCATACATGTTCACCTGAGCATACAATGAGAGAGGCAACTAAGAGATACACAAACTTGTAGGTGGAAGTTTCTGTCCTGCCAACAACTCCCAATAATTGACTTGGAGACTTAATATTACTTATAAATACCCGTCCAGTAGCTCAGGCTTATTACTAATTAGCTCTTTCACTTGTATTAACCCTTAGTTCTTATCTATGTTTAGCCATGTGGCTTGGTACCTTTTCTCAGTATGACATTCTCATCTTGCTTCCTCTGAATCTGCTGGCAACTCCTGACTCCGCCCTTCTCCTTTCCAGCATTCTCTGTTTGACTTCCCTCCTAACTTCCTGCCCAGATACCAGCCTGTCAGCTTTTTATTAAACAATGAGAGTCATACATATTCATAGTGTAGAAAAGGATTATTCCACATCACAAACCTTAAAAAATCCTTTCATAACTTCGTGCACCATTAATAAGGACAAGCAAATGATATTTTAAACTGAGGTACTTATATTTCCTTGGGATATCATTGTTAAAATGTGAGAATCCAAGAGTAAGAGGATCACATGAGAATGGTATTATCCATTTTATGTTATAGATAGCAGTTTAACCCTCTGGAGGTCCTTTAATTTTAAGCTATTTCTATATACTTCTTCTTCTCAGTTTTATACTGCAAAACTTAGGACAGATCCCTAAGAAGCAGACTTGGAAAGAGAGACTCTTATATAAACGATATATGGAGCACATGCTCTCCAGGAAAATATATGAGAAACAATAAAGAGAGGGGCAAAATGATATTTGTCAAGTAGTTTAAACTGTAGTCTAGCTTCTATTTCTTTTCTCAGTGAATCCAGGAGTCCACAACATCGTGGGGTTATCATTCTTTGAAACAAAAAGACTTTGCACAAGTTTTTCACTTAGTTACAGATTGAAAGATGGCCCTAAGAAGAAATGTAAATGGCCCTTTGGACATTATTAGGGAGGAAGTCTCAGCTAGGGCAAGAGCAACATTCGTTAAAAAAAATAGCTATGAGCAATTGGTAACCAACACTCACAGCAGCTAAAGACCAGAACAATTGACCTTGAAGGCAGCCAGGCCAGGTCGTGAATGTCATGCTGAAGAGAAAAGTTATTTATGAAAAGGTAATGCATGTTATGTTGTCTAAATATTAAAAAGAACATGAATTCATGTCTCAATTATTCCTTTTTTCATCTCCATCTATTTATTTTTTTAGTTTTATTATATTAAATTTATTAAATATTTCTTCAAACAGGTTTATCTATGTAAATAAAGGAAATACAAATACCAATTCATTGTGGACTATACTTTCTGTATACACAATCTACACAAGTATTTAATGTAAATAATCAATATTTATGGTCCTATTTGGTTTTGTGTGTGTATGTGTGTGTGCGTGTGCATGTGCGTGTGTGTGTGTGTGTGTGTGTGTGTGTGTGTGTGTGTGTAAATAATTAGATTATTGAGGCAAGATCTTACCTAAAAGGTAAGATATTGCCTTGGTGAGCCTGGAATTTGCTTTGTATATAAGTCTGGCTTCAAACTCAATGGTAGTCCTCCTGTTTCTGCCTCGCAAGTGTTGGGAGGCACTACCATACCAGACTCCCTGTTGCTTTCCTAACTTAAACTAAATGCCAGGCTCTCATCTAGAGTAATACATCAAAACTACCCTGATTATTCCAGCTATATAACCCGTAGGTTACCATTCACCCAATGAAATCAACTTGTGCTAGGCACTCACTGGAGTGTCTTCCAGCATGGTAGTACAATGTATTCATTGGCATACACTCTATAAGTAGTGATGTTTTACTAACGGGGTGGTGACAGTGAAGTAGCTCATGCAGAGCACTTCATAAGAGATGTGAAAGGTGTTGATATGTTGGTCATCTTGGATAAATGATATGAAATAAGTTATGTGTCATCTACACAACTTGAAAACTCACATCTTAGACTTCTTCCTTAGGGGAACTAATTATGTCAAAGTCTATTAATTCAAGGGTAGTCTGACAGATATATCACACTACCAAGAAATACAAATAATGGAAAACCATAAAATTTTGATTGTTTTCCCACTCTAATAAAAAGCCCATGGATGTATTAAGAGCTGTAACATGACTATTTTATTTAAAAAAAAGATTCTTTCTGCGCAGGCAATATGGCTTAGAGGTTAAAGGTGCTTGCTGCCAACCCTGGAAAGCTGAGTTCAATACCTAGACAGACTGCATGATGGAAAAAGAGAGCCTACTTCTGCAAGTTGTCCTGTGATTCCGCATAAGTGCTATGGAATGTGTGGATACAAGTGAACATACACATACACACACACACACACACACACACACACACACACACACACACAGACATGCACACATGCACTAATGTATGCTAGAAATAATAATTCAGCCTATGTCAGTGAAATGCAATAGCTATGTGCTTGACTTGTATCACATCTTATTTAACTTAGTTTACATTTATTAAAACTTCTGATTAATCTATTCTAACTAGACCTCAAGGGTTACTTTGTGTTCTGTGCTATAGCATATTCTAACAACTGATCCCACTGGCTTCCTGTTGTTCAAGTGTACAACAAATCCTTTGGCGATAGAAGCCAGCAGCATCTCAGTGCATCACTTTCACCTGTGAAGTCCATGGTGACCAAGACACCAAACCTTTGACAAAGATACATATGCTTACTTTGCATTTTCTCTGGATAGCTATCCTCTAACACAGAAATAGTGATAGTAAGTACCACTACGTATGCTCAGGTTAGTGTAAAATATCTTGCTAAAGACTGCTTAGATTAAGAAAGAGTCTAAGGGATTATTTGTCCAGAGCATTGTGATGTCCAAAGAAATTATGACTGCAGAAACGGATACTATCCATCCTCCTTTTTGACCTCAAACAAGAAAGTCTTCGTACATGCTTGTCTTTTCCTCAAGTAGATTAATGAATTCAGGATATAATAGGTCCCTGAAGTGATTTGCATGTATTGATTAAATGCCATGAGTGAGGTGCTGGCGGTTAAATTGCTGGAGACACACAAAGGAGGAAGCACAACTGCATGTAGCATTTAAATAAATGGCCAGGCAATTTGTCCTGACACATGATTATATCATTTACATTTACCCCATGCTTATATATGGAAAGGAAATATGGCATACAAGCCACACTGAAAGGATCCGTGCAGTGTGCTCCAATACAATGTGCTCCAACACAGTGGCAAACCCTGTCTTTAGAAAATGCTTCATTATTTATTGTAATAAAAATTAGTGATGCTTTGATTTAATGATTAAAGGAAACCTAAAACTTAAATGGAGACCTGAACTGATGTGTATGGACTAAACTGGACAATAATTAGAAGGTTTTGTTATTGACTATTACAGTGATTTGGGCTGAATATGGAACAGGATCAGTTTAGTCAAAGGACCACTGGCTCAGAGGCTTTTGGCCAAGGAAACCAGGCAAAGGGAGATTGTTCACAGAACCCCAGTGTCTGACTTCCTAAAGTTCTTCCCTGAATTCCTTAGATTGATTCACTTATGTGATGGAGTTGTGGAGCCTTTTAGAGGCAAGGTCTTACTGGAGAAAGTATGCCTTTGCAGGCAGGCCTTCAATTTTCATAACCAGGCATTCTGCTCCGGCTGCAATGGCTTCCCTACTTTGAGGAACTGAGTTCCCAAACTGTCAAGCTCAGCTGCTGATGAAGGGAACAACATTACAGTTTAATGTGAAATACACCCATCATACACACACAAGCTCCTTTATTTGGACTCTTCATTCCTGGCTCTTCCACAGGAGAGCTGAACCTTTGGAAGGTGGAACTTTTCTGCCTGACATGGGTTGTTGGGCTGAAGTTAGGGTTGTGGATTCTGGCTTATAACATGACTCTTATTTTAGCAAAGGTATAGTTATCTCTCAGTCTCTCTCTCTGTCTCTCTGTCTCTCTCTCTCAACTCTCTTTCTCTTCTGTTCTACTGAGATGTGTGGAAATGAGTCACAAGAGCACTCTCCCAAAGCTAAGGATCTGGCTGTTGCCATGACTTCCCCACCGTGATGGATTGTACTCCTAAACAGTGAGCCGAAATGAGTCCTTCCCATGTGTCTGTTAGGTAGTGGTCACAGCAGTAAGATGATAGCTAACACAGAGAGACAGCAGATTGGAAGAAGGTCAGGTCACTGCTTGTCAGATGGAAGGGGAAGTAGTTTCATTGATTTTTCTGTGGAGAGATGGGGGTGGGATGCAGTTTGGTGATTGTCCATTAGTCACTGGAAGGTTTCAGGAGATGTTCTCCTCCTTTGCGCACAGACACCTTGCCTTGTACAGGGTGTTTAATGGTCCTTGACTCTGTGCAGGAACTGCTGAGTTACAGCTGCCATGATTATCTTGTATAAATATGCTGGGTTTATAATGAGTCTCAAGACTTTCATTTCTTGAGCTGCTGAGAAAGCACATTGGTTGGGTAAAAGAAATGTGCTGGCTTGCATGGACGATGGATAATGTAACCCTGTATTTCAATGAAACTTTCCTCGATTGGTTGACATGTCTACACACAGAATTGACTTATAGGTTGAGACAGTGAGAGAGACAGGATATGAAGACAATTTAAGCTTTTTAGCTTGTTTGAGCCACTCATCTCATATATGCAATCTCTACTAAAGAGTTAAAGATTGTCATAAAAGCATCCAGCATTCAAGTATGTAAGAAATAGTTGAGGCAACTTTCACCATAATGTACATGTCAAAGGTATTATCAAAGCAAGTAGGAAGCTGGAAACAATATCTGACATTGAAATTTATGGTTTTTAAATCTAATTTGGAGTAAACACCATTTAACGTCTCATTTAGACTGTCCTTTAGTAACAATTTCCTCTCGTCTTCATCATTTTTGTGGCCATCTTAAATCCCACTAATTTTAGCTTTGTTTAGACATAAAGGACTGCTGGCATGTTTGTTGTCCTGTGACTTAATCGGGAATTTTATGACAAAGCTGTTTGAAGACTACAAGGATAGCAGCAGAAGAAAACACAGCATGGCTTTAGCCAGTAGCAAGTTAAGGGCCCATGTTTGACAGGTCCTTTGCCGCCTTGTGTTCTGCCTGCCAGTTTTCAACAATAGTTAATAGAACTTGTTACAGAGTTCTCTTAAGCCAGGTGTGGTAGTGTATGCTTGTAATTCCAGGGTTTGGAAAGCTAAGGCAGGAGGATTGACCCCAAATCTAGGCCTAGAGAAATCTTCTTTCTGAAAAAAAAAATAGGCAAGAGAGGGAGAGAGGGAGACAGACAGTGGGAGACGAGGGAGAAATGGAAAAGGAAGATTTCTGATTACATTTCTTCAAGTCTTCCTTAGGAAGTGTAAAATTCTGTGTTGTGATCTGAAATTCTGCCACCGCTGAGGTTATTCACCTCCACAGGTTCATTTTGATAGCCAAGTCAAGTGTCTTCTACCTGTTAGTCCAGCTAGAGGAAAGCTCTCAAACAGTCTGTAAGAAAAAGGTCATGGATATGAAGGAGAGCAGCTGTGGGCAGGTTTGGAGGGAAGAAAGAGTAAGGAGAAATGTAATTAAATTACCATCTCAAAAATAAATAACAAAACCAGAAAGGGAGCAGGTTGGGCTACCAATAACAAGAGCAAGTGGCTTAAAATCAACTGTGATGGGCTGGAGAGAGAGCTCAATGGCTAAGAGAAACTGCTGCCCTTGCATAAGATTAGGATTTGGTTCCCAGTATTTACATGATGACTTATGACTACCTGTAATTCTAGTTCTGGATTATCCATCCCTTCTTTCTGTTATCTGTGGACACTGCATGCATGTAGTACAGTTATATGCAGGCTATACAAATGTATATAGAAAGTAAAAATGAATCTTTTTCTTTTTTTCTTAAGGAATTTTTAATTCATTTTACATACCAACCACAGATCCCCCTCTCTTCCCTCCTCTCATCCCTCCAGTCCCTCTGCCCTGCCCTCCCTGCCACAACCCACTCCCCATTCCCTCCTCCAACAAGGTATGGCCTCCCATGGGGAGTCAGCAGAGCCTGGTACATTCAATAGAGGCAGGTTCAAGCCCCTTCCCCTGTGTCAAGGTTGTGCTAGGTGTCCCACCATAGATAGTGGGCTCCAAAAAGCCAGCTCATGTACCAGGGGGCCCCTTAAGCAGATCAAGTTACACAACTGTATGCAGAGACCCTACTCCAGTCCCATGGAGGCTCCACAGCTGTAGGTCTAAAGTTCATGAGTTCCCACTAGTTTGCTTTGGTTGTCTCTGTACCTTTCCCCATTATGATCTTGATGTCCCTTGCTCATAGAATCCTTCTTCTCTATCTTTGACTGGACTCCTGGAGCTCGGCCTGGTGCTTGGCTGTGGATCTCTGCATCTGCTTCCATCAATTACTGGATGAAGACTCTGTGATGACAGAGTATTCACCGATCTGATTACTGGGGTAAGCCAGTTCAGGCACCCTCTCCACTATTGCTCATAGTCTAAGCTGGGGTCATCTTTGTGGACTCCTGGGAACTTCCCTAGCACTTAGTTTCTCCCTATCCCCATGATGTCTCCCTCTATCATGGTATCTCTTTCATTGCTCTCCCACTCTGTCCCTGTTCCAGCTCTACCATCCTGTTCCCTTTGTTCTCATCCCTCATCCCCTATCCTCCATTGCCCACTCTTCATCTCCAGTTTACCCATGGGGCTTTCATCTATTACCCCTTCCCAGGGCAATCCATGCATCCCTCTTATGGTCCTCTTTGTTAGCTAATTTCTCTGGAGCTGTGGGTTGTAGTCTAGCTCTCCTTTGCTTTACATCTATTATCCAGTTATGAGTGAGTACATACTATTTTTGTCCTCCCGAGTCTCTGTTACTTCACTCAGGATGATATTTTCTAGTTCCATCCATTTGCCTGCAAATTTCATGATGTCATTATTTTTTGCTGCTGAGTAATACTCCATTGTGTATCAAAAACACTGATAACAGCTTATGTTGGAGAGGGTGTGGAGCAAGGGGAACACTCCTCCCCAGTTTGTGGGAATGCAAACTTGTATAGCCCCTTTGGAAATCAGTATGGCAGTTTCTCAGAAAATTGGAAATCAATCTTCCTCAAGACCCAGCTATACCACGTTTGGCCATATATCCAAGGAATGCTCAATCATACCACAGGGACACATGCTCAACTATGTTCATAGCAGCATTATTCGTAATAGCCAGAACCTGGAAGCAACCGAGATGCCCCTCAACTGAAGAATGGATAAAGAAAATGTGATACATATGAATCTTTTTCTAAAAAATGACTGTGATGATTGTTTTACACAATCATTATATTAGAAAATATGGAAATTCATCTCTTCTATTCTTTGATCTAAGACTGCTTCTAAGGAGAAAAAAATCTTTATTTGATACTGTAATTATATGAAGTTTACCCTAGGCAGTGTGGTTCCTATCTTTAACTTGAATATGCTTTTAAGTTCATAGTATTGACTATAAATGACATTAATAAGAGTTTTCACAGAAATATGAAAGTAAGCCATATGGATTTTGGCCACATTAATAAATTTCTTTGTTAGATATAGATGACAAGATCATTCACATAGACCCTTAGTAGTGAAATCTCATCTATCACATGAAAGAGCAAATTGATTATTGTTCCCTAAAAGGCATTGACAGTATTATTAATATTCTTATTATGAGAGAGAGAGACATAGACAGAGAGAGAGAGAGAGAGA
>CABHPP010105958.1:0-11251 GCA_902168425.1 Peromyscus attwateri | reverse complement strand
TGTGTGTGTGTGTGTGTGTGTGTGTGTGTTAGGATTTGCCATTGCTGTGAAGAGACACCATTGATCATGGCAACTCTTATAAAGAAAACAATTAATTGTGGGGGAGGCTTGCTTACAGTTCAGAGGTTCAGTCCATCCGGATTATGGAGGCATGCAGGTAGACTTGGTGCTGGAGCTGAGAGTCCTACATCTTGACTGAGAGGCAGCAGGAAGCCCACTGACACACCAAGGAAAGCTTGAGAAAAAGAAACCTCAAAGCCCACCCCCACAGTGACACACTTCTTCCCATAACACCAGACCGACTCCAACAAGGCTACACCTTCTAATAGTGCCCTTCTCCTTTGGGGAGCATTTTCCTTCAAACCACCACATTCCACTCCCTGGTCTTCAAAGGCTTCAGTCCAACTTCAAAAGTCCCCAGAGTCTGTAATGGTCTCAAACTCATTTCAAAGTCTGAAGTCCAAAGTCTCTTCTGAGACACCTGGCAACTGTAATCACCTGTAAAAAAATCAAAATCAAAAAGCAGACCATATACTTCCAACATATAATGGCACAGGATATACGTCACCTTTCCAAACTGCAAGGTGGGGAGCATAATGAGGAAATGCTGGACCAAAGCAAGACTGTAAACTAGCTGGGCAAACTCCAAATTTTGCAACTCTGATATCAAAACGCTCTCCACATATCTAATTCCATTCAACTTTGTTGACAGCAACACATTTCTTTCTCTTGGACTGATTCCACTTCCCGTTAGCAGCTCTCCTCCGCAGGTATTCCAAGACTAGCATTTCTAACGTCTTGGGTAATTACAAAATTTCAGCTATCCAATATCTAGGATCCAGTCGTGATCTTCTAGACTCTTCCAAAGGGTCAGTTCTCTGGCTCTGCCCTCTGCAGTATGCACAGCTTTTTTTTCTAGGCTACAGCTGGTTCCATTCCACTGCTACTGCTGTTCTTGGTGGTCATCTCATGGTAAAGACATCTCCAAAACAATGAGTCTTCTGCTGCAACTGGACTACACTTTCACCAACAGCCTCTGATAGGCTCTCCTCATGGTGGCAACCCTCAACTTCTTTGCATGACCCCTTCAGTCCTGGGCCTTCAACTGCCACTAAGGCTGTACCTTCACCAATGGCCTTTCCTAGCCTGTCACAGTCCAAGTCTCAGCTGCTCTTCATGATTCCTTCATGCCTTCAAAACCAGTACCATCTGCCAGCACAAGGTATAATCTTGGCCACTTCTGGAACACAGCTTGTCTGTGCTTCCAGGAAACACTTTCCAGAAGATTTCACCTCAGTGATGCTAGTCTCTCTCTCTCTCTCTCTCTCTCTCTCTCTCTCTCTCTCTCTCTCTCTCTCTCTCTCTCTCTTTCTTTTTTTTTTAGAAAATTTCTACTCACTCTACATACCACCCACACATCCCATCTACTCCCTCCACCCACCCCCCAGCCCTCCCTCCCAAGCCACCCCACATCCCCACATCCCCCAAGTCAAGGTCTCCCATGAAGAGTCAGCAGAGCCCGGCACACTGAGCCTATGCAGGTCCAAGCCCCTCCCTACTGCCCTCGAACTGTTTGGGGGGCACCCAGACAGGGGGATCAGGATCCATCCCTGGTGCACGGGCAGGCTTTTAGGAGCCTAGTGCAAGTGGTGTGATACTAGTCTCTTAATCACTACTAATTTCTTAGTGCCAGCTAATCAGTGTAAAGTATCCCAGCAAAGCAAAATGTTTCTTTAGTAGTTCTAGTACCTTGTTAATCACAGCTGATTCTTCAGCTCCAACTAACCGGAACTAGAGGATCTTAACTCCTTTTTTTCTATCCTTAACTCTAAAGCCAGAACCACATGGCCCAAACTGCCAGATTCTGCTGCTTACTAGGGCTGAAACATGGCTCCCTTATTTAATTACATCCTCACCAGCTTTTTGTTTCCCCTTACTGTCTATAATTGGCTGTCCTTGAACTTGATCTTTAGACCAGACTGACCTCAAAATCAGAGATCCACCAGCCTCTGCCTTCCCAGTGCTGAGATTAAAGGTATGCACCATCACACTCAGCTCTAAACTTTCCTTTAATTCCTTTCCACAAGTTGGAAATTTAGCTGGCTGAAATCTTTCCCTGAAGTCACCACTACCTTTATTCCATTTTTTAAATCCATTTATCTCCTTGAACACAGGATTTAGTTCCATTCCACTTCCTGGTGCTCTTTTTCTCCTCAAAATATACTTTTTGTAATTTACCATGCTAAGCTTGCTACTTTTCATTATAATTTTTTCTTAGCATTACCACTAATATCCACACAAGAGTCTATACTAGATTGTTTTGAGGTTTCTTCTGCCAAATGAAATAAATCCAAAATTCTTCACTTTAGTTTCAGGTAGACTCTTCGGAAAAGGGCAAAGGGCATCCACTTCCTTTACCAAAATATCACAAGAATGATTTCTAGGCAACATATTAAATTTCTTCTCTGAAACTTCTTGAGCCAGCTCCCAACATTTCAAATCATTATCAGCACCATTGTCTTCCATGTTCCTACTAGTATGCCTTATGAAGCAGTGCTTAAAGCATTCTACTGCTTTCCAAACCCCAAGTAACAAAACAGAAATTCCTCCAAACAAAAGCATGGTCAGGACTATCACAGCAATACCCCAGTCCCTGGTACCAACTTCTGTCTTAGTTAGGGTTTACTATTGTTGTGAGAAGACACCATGATCGTAGCAACTCTTATAAAGAAAATATTTAATTGAAGGAGATCACTTACAGTTCAGAGGTTCAGTCCATCATGGCCCGCCTTTTAACCTCACATTTTTCAACAGAATCCTTCTATTCTTTGTAGTCTATCTCATGACATGTTTCTGATCTCGCATAAGGTAAGGAACCAAGGAGGCTTTACTGTGTCTGATGGGTGGAGGTAGTGTTCTTCCAGTGTTCTCAATCATTTGTGCACATCTCTTCATTTAAATGAAACATAGAAACATTAATGCAACTTACTTGCACTATGGAATTCAGAGGCTACAAAATAACTAAAATACATTTTTAATGCTGTTTATTTAGTATAGTATGTGCAGAGGTAACCAAAAAATGTCACCAGTACTTGCTTCTTCCTCTACCTAGCTGTAGCCTGGTTGACACTCAGAAGGTGGATGGTTAGTTTTCCCAGTATTACCATGTTGCAAGTAAGTTGCATTAATGTTTCCTTACTAGATGTCTGGATCTGAAACCAGGCTTTTTTGTTAAGTTGATTGAATTTCCCTATCTAGAGTTGTTCCCTGGGAGGATTTGAGTTTCTATGTTTCATTTGAATGTATTACCCTTTTATAAAAATGAAGCTTATAAATGACCCAATGGCTATGTCTTATATTTTACAAATTGTGTTTTGCAGTAGAGTATTTTAGTACTATGAGTTTATTACCATTAAACATATTTTACTAATTCTAGATATTTTGAATAAAACATTATCTTATTTTTAGTTACATAGCTAACTTCATACTGTCAGTGCTGGATGGGCACTGGGAGCCTGGTGAATGTCTTCTACATTGTTAGTGTAGCTGTACATGTAAGTCATTTCCCCATTGGTGATGTTTTCATTTTGCAGACGGAATGAATATCTGAGTTTTGATTTATAGAAATAAATTGGCCTACCAGAATTTACTTTTTTTTTGAACTTCTTGAACTTAATGAAAAAAACTACAAAAAGATTTTGGTTATGAATTTATCATATTTGGAAGGCTATAGTGGTATTTTATTTGTGCTGAAATGTGATTTTATTTGTATGTTAATAAATAAAGTTGCCCAGGGGTCAGAGCTATTAGCAAGCCATAGTGAAAGCCAAGGCGGTGGTGGTGCATGCCTTTAATCCCAGTACTTGGTAGGCAGAGCTAGGTAGGTCTCTGTGTGTTCAAGGATACAGCCAGCATTGGAGACACACGCCTTTAATCTCAATACCAACCATAGAAGACCTGGAGGTCTGTACAGACAGGCAGTCACGTAGTTGGGTTTACAACCAATGAGAAGGCAGAACAGAATTCTATTTAAAGACGAACGCACAGGAAATACCTCCCCTTTTTTCGGAGAGGTCTCTTGGCGGGAGAGGTTAGCTGGTGGCAGTCGGGTAAGACTCTTAGCTCTGACCTCTTGGGCTTTTTTCTTTACATTGGCTCTGTGTTTCTTATTTAATAAGACGGTTGGTTACATCTACAGAAGGCTAGTATCAGAATTTATCATTTATCATTTGAATTTTGAGACTTAAGAAATGAAATGTACAATAGAGATTTCATTGCAATGGGACAATTTCAAGTTTATAGTAATGATCTAGGAACTGTATGCTGGAACTGGGTTAAAAATGGAAATGTTTAAATGAAGAAATTTATTGTTTCTACCCTGACTCAAGATGCAGTTTTGTGTATGCATATAGGCTGGTGATTCGTGTATTGTTCTATGTTAAAAATGCAATTGCTTTGTGGAAAAAAATAAATGAACTTAATAAAAAAAAAAGAAAAAAAAATAAATTGGCCTATTTGACGAAGCTTTCTCTACCTGCCTTCTTTGGGGGAGTTTTATATAAGCAGGAGGAATACATATTGGTCAGGCCAAAGTTGCAGAATGGTTCTCATATTCAGAGTTTATATTTTGAGCAGTGATGTTTATATGTATTCAGAAGTTGAAGTTTATCTAATATGGGAGTTGTGTAGGATGCTTCACATAAGCTTCATATTCTTGGCTCAACTTATGGTGATAGTCTGGTTTCTTTTTTTTTTTTTTAAAGATTTATTTATTCATTTATTATGTATACAGTGTTGTATACTGCATGTACCCCTGCCTGCCAGAAGAGGGCACCAGATCTCATTACAGATGGTTGTGAGCTACCATGTGGATGCTGGGAATTGAACTCAGGACCTCTGGAAGAGCAGTCAGTGCTCTTAACCTCTGAGCCATCTCTCCAGGCCCGATAGTCTGGTTTCAATTCACATTCTTTTATCAGTCTTATTTGAGGGTGTGAGCACCGATACAGTCTGCAAACAAAAGCATAGTTTTCTAAATGTATGACATTAAAATTTGTTTTACTTTAGTGATCTTGAATTTTGTAAAGTAAAAGTCCTAATATTGGATAATTTCCATTATTCTCTGTGCTGGTCTGAATCCATTTGTGCTGGTCTGAATCCATTGTGGACCATGTATGACTAACTGATGCTACTAAGCATGTCCTTATGTCCTGTCCAGATATAAGGCTGATTCATTCTATTCTTCCTACCCTCTCACATTTATAGAGCCAGGGAGAAAAGACACAATGTCAAACTCCACTATGACTGAAGATAAGTGTCTTAATTACTGTTCTATTTCTGTGAAGAGAAACCATGACCAATGAAACTTATAAAATAAGCTTATTACAGTTTCAGAAGGATCATTCATGAGCATTATGGTGAGTAGGAAGCTTGGTAGCAGACAGGCAGACAGACAGACAGACAGTCATGACTCAAAGTAAGAACTGAAAATTTATATCTGCCTTGGAAGATGGAGGCAGAGAGAGAGAGCTAGATTTGGCCTGGTGTGGGCTTTTGAAACTTTGAAGCCTATCCCCACGTCCAGTGACACATGTCATCCAACAAGGTCATACCTCCAATTCCTTCCTAAATAGTCTACCATCTGGAAACAGAGCACTCAAACACAAAAGCCTATTGAATGTTTCTCATTCAAACCACCCAATCAGGAGAGGAAAGGAAATTCTATCTCTGAGGAGAAGATTTAACCAATATTTTTTCTTTAAAAATATTCTAGGGCCTTAAATGCTATTGATGTTATCATTTATATTAGAAATGCGATGAGGGCAGGGGATTATGGATGCAGACATTATTCCTAATGCAGCCCCACAAGCTCTGAGTCTCCCCTAAGTCTAACACAGAGATCTGCTGGGTCAGATGGTGTTTATCTTGAGAGATACAGATAAACGGAAGTTAAAAATAAAGAGGAGGCCTGTTGAGTTAACTCAGTGACTGGGTGTCTCAGCTGACCACTGGTGTTCCATTGCTGGGACCCCTACAGTAGGAGAAGAAAACCGATTCCCAAGGGTTGTTCTCTAATGTCCTTAAGTGTGCCATGTCAGGTATACCCTCTCAGTACACAGATACACCTACTAAAACATAAATGGAAATTTTTTAAATGAACAGAAAATAAGAACTAGAGTTCTCTTTCCACAATTCTCTGCAGATTTTCCATCTCTCCTTTAAAAAGAAAAGAAAAGCTTGATGACAATCTTGGCTTGAGCAGTGAAAGTGAGATTCTGGGAAGCAGAGGTAAAAGTGAGAATACCTGCTGACAGAACTCAGAGAAAACTTGTATGTTTTACAAGTAACTGTGTGATTCTGTAGATAGAATAACTATTTGCTTAAACATCCACATTTTATCCACAAATATCAAATTAGTAATGGCTAATTGCTATCAATATAATGTTTATTTTTTAAGTGTTCTTATTTGGATGATAAATTGTCATTTGAAATATATAGAACTTTTCTTAATTGTGTCATAATGAAGTATAGGGAAATAATCACAATATTTTATTTCTTTGTAACTAACCTTTGTCTAAAATACCTTGAATATATTACTATTTTATGTATTCTAGGACATCAACATTATATTTTAACTAAAACAGTAGTTCTTTACACAATGTTTGGACTTATCAGTTATAACATATAAGTATATTCAATATAAATGTCAAAATATTTTATAAAATTCATATTTTAAAAAAAATTTCATTAATATTGCTGAGTTGAGACACTCTTCAGAATATTTTGTGGAGTAGTTTTATTCCTAGCGTGCTGTTTTTTAGATGCTAAACACCCTGATTCTTTCACCATACCCCTTCAAATGGCTTTTTGTCATTAAATTTCATAGGTTCACAAATGTAGATGAGGAAACTATACAACCTTCTAAATGACACATAGCTAGTACATCAAAGAATATTAATTCACACTGTGGTTTGTCTTCCTCCGTGACCCGACTCACCACACCTGCTGCCTCTGCATCTCTTCTAAGTTGGTATCATAAAACATCCATACAATGCACTTCAACTATGAAGTGCTTAGTAACTTTTGTCTTACTGGCCTGCTGTCATCCACCACATTTCAAACCCAACCTCTGTAATGCCTCACCCTGGTACGTCCCAGAGAACACTCTCTGAGGTGTTAGAAGTGATTCTTCTCTTTGGTTCTCCCTGTACCTGGCACCCTCATATACCCAACCACATGACTAAAGGCCTTCTTTATCTTTGGAAAAATTATTTGACTTCTCTATACACTTCTAATTCCCATGACACTGCTATTGATCCATTACTAAAGATAAATAGATACTCATTCTTGTATATATGTGTGGCATCTCATTAGTTGCAGTTTTTCCATCACACAGTAATGTTATCTTGTAACACTTTTGATAATTATTTTAATGTAAGTTTGGAAATACACAGCAAATACCAACAGTACCCTATCTACCTTCTCTCTTTGTTTCATTAAAAAAGATGAATTTTTCCCAATGTCTTTGTTTACTTTCTTTTCTGCTTTTTGGTTTATACATGGTAAACCAAAGACTTAATTCACAGGTTTTATATTTTCATCATCTCAAAATCTGAATTAATGTTATCTTTCCCATTAATCAGTGAACACAATGAGTAAATACTCTTACTGATATAGACATTAAAATTGATTACTTTCATACAGATACAGTTCTCTGGGGGCATGGTGATGAGAAATGGTGACAAGACATCCTCTGTGCTGGGCTGAGCAGATGTTTTTATATCTACTAGGTACTTAATGATCGCTGAGCAATTATCTCACATTGCTTTCATTTTGTTTGTTCTTTTGAACTATCAGAGAATAACCTCAATTCCTTGTCATTGAAGCTATCTATACTGTGGAGGGAAGGCCATTTAAAAAACATGAAAAATAGATTATGTCAGACAGAAATAGTCACCAATTTTGTCCAGATATCATCAACCAGACAGTCCTTTTGTAACATGGTAAGGATGCTGTAACTTGTCATTGTTGAACTACAGCAGGTACTATGTGGTCTATTAACTGTGTCTCTGCTGAGAACTAACCTATTCAGTTTGGACTACTCTGGTAAGCACTAATTTTACGTGTATGAGAAAGATTACATAATTGGAATGTATATGTGCAATAGTTCATATTAAATCCCAGAGCTCACTCCTGGCACACACTTTCACAAATATGATGGGAATTCCACATGTGGAACTGTACACTGAGAAACTCACCCTAATTACACAAGTACTTGTCTTAAATGGAGACACTTCCACCTAATGTATTTTTACATGGTGCTACTTTCTGCTCAGCTCATAACTCCTCTTGTGCACTAAAAATGCTTTTATTACTGTAACATACTCTAAATGGTGAATCTATTCACTTCCCACCAATTCCACAACCAAACACATTGCAGAGTTGTGAAGTTCAATCCCAATGGATACATCTAAAAAACATTCCTGCCCCTAAGACTTGGGAAACATTGTGAAATAGGGGGCAGAAAAGTTGCAACAGCCACTGGATCAGGAAGTTTGGGATGACATGTGTCTCCTAGTAACATCAGAAGCTATATCTGTGATGCCTCACCAACATGAACACCCAAACATGAGCTGACATCAATGGGCATGCCAAAGTGCATGGGGAAAAGCCCCTGAGGCCTTGACCCTACACAAAGAATTACAGTCAACTGACTAAAGGTTGACGTGGGAAAGGTGGTCCTCCTCAGGGAAGAGCACACCAATTGGTTGTCCAGGGCCAAATGATCAATCCTGAAAACATACAAACAAGTAACATTATATGGACTCAGTGGTGTATATTTAGAAATATATATGTATACATTTCTAAACATGTACGTGTGTATGGTGTGTGTGTGTGTGTGTGTGTGTGTGTGTGTGTGTGTGTGTCTGTTTGTGTCTGTGTGTGTGTGTATGTGTGTGTGTGTATATGTATGTATGTATGTGTATAAAAATACTTATATGCCTGCAATACCAGTTAATGTGAAAAGAGGCCATAAGTTTGAAGGATAGTGATTAGGGTTTTATGGGAGGGTTAGGAAGAAGGAAAGGAAAGGGAGAAAAACTATCATTAAATTATAATGCAAAAATAAACAATGTAGCATGGATCCTAATTGGTCTTAATAATAAAAACTCAGAGTCAGATATAGGGGTAAATGCTGAAAGATCAGAGATACAAAGGAGCAAGCCACAGCCACTTCTTACCTCTCCAACTCATCAGTCTGAAAAGGTGTGGGGGTGGTCTCCTGTCTCCTTCTACCTTATATTCTTCTATCTGTTGAGCCCTATCATTTTCTGACTCCACCTCATAAGCACTGGGATCAAAGGCATGGTATCCCAAGTGCTGAGATTAAAGGTGTGCCAGCACTACCTGGCTTTTATGGTTAACTAGTGGATAGCTCTGTACTCTGATCTCCAGGTAAGCTTTATTTGTTAGAGCACAAACAAAATATCACCACATTCCCCTTTTTTTGTCTAAAATTAAACAAAATTTATAACTAATATAAGAAAAAATATATATACAGTAAATACAATAACTATATGTGTTATATGTGGGCAATAAATACACCAACAATGTATTTATTAGTCCATTAACAACTGACAAATTCAGAGACAATATTATATATCTATCCTATCTTGGTGAGTCTAAAATGTTGTACCTAATTCACTTTCTATTCTAACTTGCATTACCAAAATTATTTTTTAATGCCTCTCAAACTGATACACTTTACACCTCTTTGATGAATTTCCTTTCTCAATCTGGTAACAAGGAAAGCTATAACTATAAAGTCTTCAATGCCATCAGAGAGCCAAGAAGGAAATAATATTACCTGAGTAAGCAAGAAGTGCAAGCAAGTAACTTCCAAAAAATGTGAGAAATGACAGAAACAGCTGGCTGCCTGGACAGTCAACCAAGGTTCCTTTGCAATATTGGGACATCTATCTTTGGCCTACAGACCTAGAATATCTGACAGACTTATCTTTGAAGCAAGATTTTCTGAAGGGCTGTCCTACCTTGTCTTGGCGAAGTTTGGCAATCCTTTCTTTTGTATCCTGCTTGTCCAGTTTGGACAACATACTGTCAGCAGTTGAGGCAAGGGCATTTTCTTGCCCAGTGGCTAACATTTACCATAAAGAAAGTAAACTCCATATGGAGTTTCTTTAATGCCCATCATCTTCTCTGAAGTAGATTGGTGTTTCGAGAAGCAGATATGTCTCATTATTTTGTTTTGTACTTTTTTTAAAAAAAATTATGTTATTAAAACATCTTAAATACCATATTCTGTAGACCTCTGAAGTGTTTGAAGATGACCAGTCTATCTAAAATATACCTGTTTGACCTTGAAAACATCCCTAACATGACTATAAATTTAATTGTAATAGTTGACTACTAACCTGCATTTCTTTATTATCCTAAATAGTTTGTAGCAATAACTTTCAAGGACTAGTAATTTGTATTACATTGTTGAATGAGATGTATAGGTACAATGCCTTGAACAAGGTTAGAAATATAGTATGTTCTAACAAAAATAATCTCAACTTTGTGTCAATATACAAAGATCCATATAATGTAAAATATTTAAACAAGTAGTTGGTTTTTAAAAGTAGATTCAATAATCTACTCTTTCATCCTATCTATATCCCACTTTTTCCTTTTCAGAGTAATCTACCCTTTATCCTATTATTTCTCTATCCCCCTTTTTTCCTTTTTTTTTCAAAACAAAAACCTTGAATCTAATCTTTATTCAGCTTTTTAAAAAAATCATTTATCAATAATAACTTTTAACCAACCTCCCTAAACAATGACAAATATCCATAACCCACTGAAAGACCAAAAAACACCCACCCCTCCTCTTGGGAGTGTGGGCATTGTGTTCTTAAAATTACTTCCTGCTGTCTGGGGGCAATGGCATCTTTAGGTGATCCTGAAAAGAAAAATTTGGGTTAATTGCCAAGTCCTTGGAGAGGTAGCTGTATCACTTGTAATCTAGTGTCTGCCTAATCTGAAAGTGCAGAGCTTGTCTCACATCCTGGCAGGAGTAGTTTGTGAGGCTGGATCATCTCAGCTAGCCACCTCAAAATTGTCCTGAGCAGTTTGTAGTCCAAAGCTGATCTTTAGGTGGCTTTTTTTCAGCTTAGTGGTGCTATCATAGTCCTGGTAGAATTATTGTTGTAGGGTCCCATCATCCTTTTGGTCACTTCAAAGGTCACTG
>CABHPP010105954.1:0-15437 GCA_902168425.1 Peromyscus attwateri | reverse complement strand
TCTTCTTCCAGCAGCTTCTGAGATTTATAACTCGCCTGCTCTGAGATTTTTTTCTTTTAAACTCTAATGAAATTGTCCTTCAGCTTCAAAAATATAAAAAAGATTGAGCTCATCAACAGTCTGCCACAAAAGCGGGAGGAGTTCAGGAGGCCCCACCCTCTCTAAGAAGAGGCAGTTAACAGTTGCTAGGGAGAGGGGGTCACAAAGCCCCACCTCTGCTTAAGGATCTGCAGGTAGTTAATGGTTTCCAGGGGCTGGGGGGGATGAGAGGGGGAGGGAGGCACTTATTTTCCATGGTTTAACCACTGGTAAGATACTCTGCCCCTGTAAACTCACTGTTATCACCCAAACAAAAACCTGAGATGCTGGAAAGATAGCTTAGCCAGGAAAGCGTCTGCTGCCAAACGTGAGGCTCTGAGTTCTGGTCCCAGCACCCACGTGAAAAGTTAGGCATGGCCCTACACATCTGTAAGCCTAGCATAGTAGGGCCAGAGACAGGCAGATCCCTGAAGCTCCTGGCCAGACAACCTGGCCAGTCAGTGAGTGCTGGGTTTAGTGAGAGATGCTGTCCCAAAGATAAAGAAGAAAACGATCAAAAGAGGCACTTGAATTTGATATCTGCCCTTCACACGCACCTTCATACACAGCTTTATTTTCAATAAAGAGATAAAAATATAATGGAACCAGCTGGGAAAAGGAAGAAGATGAGTGGGAAGGGAACAAAAAGGGGAAATAGGGGGTAAATACGATCAACTATATCATATGTGCATATGAAAATGTCATGATGAAGCACATTATTCTGTAAAATTAATATAAACTAGAAAAGAAACGTTTAAACTGCAGATGTTCACCCCTTCCTTTTCGGTTTTGAGTTTAGGGTGGCTTTTTTGTTTTGTTTTCACTTTTGGAAATGGGATCTTCCTATAGACCAGGGTCCCTTTGAACTCACTATATAGCCCAGGCTAGCCTCAAAGTCACCATTTTCTGCCAGGCAGTGGTGGCACACGCCTTTAATCCCAGCGCTCAGGAGGCAGAGGCAGGTGGATCTCTGTGAGTTCAAGGCCAGCCTGGTCTACAAAGTGAGTTCCAGGAAAGGCGCCAAAACTACACAGAGAAACCCTGTCTCAAAAAACAAAACAAAATAAAACAAACACAAAAAAGTCACTAATTTTCTACTTCTTCTTGAGTGCTGAGACATGCTAAAGGGGTGTGTGTGTGTGTGTGTGTGTGTGTGTGTGTGTGTGTGTGCTGCTACAGAGTAAGCCCATTGTATTGTATCTTACGTATTGTAAGCAAGCACTCAACCACTAAGAAACATGCCAACCCGGATTCTACTGCTTCATACAATCAGGCTTCCATATCCATGGCTTCTGCACCTATCAAGTCAACCAATTTCAGATAAAAACTATTGGGAGAGAGGAACTGCATCTGCCCCAAAAATATACAGGATTTTTCCCTTTTTCTTTGTTTCTTAGTCAATACAATAGAACAAATACTTGCTTAGCACTTAAACTGTACCGGGTAATATAGAGCAACCAGAAATGACCTAAATGCTAAGTATGTCTTTTTACAGAAGGGAACCATCTGTGAATTTGGATATCCACAGATCTTGATAGGTTGCCCTAGAACCTATTTTCCCTGTAGACTGAGTCATGACTATATAGTATGGGGGGAGGGCATCTGAAACTTGTGATGATATTTTGTTTGTGCTCTAACAAATGAAGCTTGCCTGGAGATTCAAGTGCAGAGCTAGCCACTAAAGGCCAGGCAGTGGTGGCATGCACCTTTAATCCAAGTACTTGGGATCTCATGACTTTAATCCCAGTACTTGGGAGGCACAAACCTTTACTCTCAGCATTGAGGGGAGGAGGAAACAGGAAGTGATATGGCTGAATGAAAAGATGAAGCAATAAGGCAGCGTGGAGACAGAAGCTTGGCCCTTTCAGTCTGAGGATTCCTAGAAGTAAGAAGTCTCTCTAGTGGCTGGCTGCTCTGCTTCTCTGATCTTTCAGCTTTAGCCCTGATATCTTACTCCAGGTTTTTATTATTAAGACCAATTAGAATTTGCGCTACAGAAACTGCATTTCTTAAGATTTATTTTTGGGGTGTGTGTGTGTGTGTGTGTGTGTGTGTGTGTGTGTGTGTGTGCACTCGCGCGCGCGCACAGACGTGCATAAACGCAAGTGCCTATGGAGGCCAGAAGCTCTGGATCCCTTTGGAAATGGAGTTTCCGGCAGTTGTGAGCCCCCCATGTGGGTGCTCTCCAGTCTTCTGGAAGAGTAGCCCCTGATCTTAACAGCTGAGTTCTCTCTTGAACACTTGAAAGTGCGTTTTGAATAGACTCAGAGTAATGGGAGTCTGGTGGTCCAAGGCCACTTGAAACGTCAAGGGTTGCATAATGGTGAAGTGAGAGCATCAGTAACTTAGCGATATCTAGAGTCCGAATAGTCGTGAGTATGGAAAGCATCCTTAGTTACTAAAGCTCCAAGAAGTAAGCCTGTTCTCAGTACACACACACCACCCTTAAACACCAAATCCTAATCTTTCAACAATGCAAAAATCATTGCTTCTCATAAGGCAAGACACAGGTGGCAAAAAGCTTCACAATTTTGTTTAGATTTTGTGTTTTTTGAGACAGGGTTTCTCTGTGCAACAGCTCTGGCTGTCCTGGAACTCGCTATATACACCTGCCTCTGCCTCTGGAGTGTTGGGATAAAAGGCATATGCCACCATGTCTGGCTATTATTTATTTTAAGACAGGAGCTCCTGCTTCTCAGGCTAGCATTGAACCTGGATATGCAGCCAAGGATGACCTTGAATTTCTGATTTTCCTGTCTCTAACCCTCCCTGCCACACACACGCAGTACTGGGATTACGGAAGTGCACACCACCACACCTGGCTTTTTAAATTATACCTCGGGGCCAGAGAGATGGCTCAGCTGTTAAAGCCTAGGCTCACAACCAAAATTATACCTCTATTCCCATAAAAGGTAAGCAAAGATAGATGTGTTTGCCTTACACATGATCGACCATGCAAAATCACCAAGATAATGGTTGATAACACGGTGTCCCTGGAAACATGGGATTTCCATTAGTCGGTGTGGCACAGTTAGCTCCCCCCAATTTAAAAGGTTTTGAAAACATCCCACTGGCTACTGCTGTTAATGTTCTGTCAGAAGTTAAAGCACAGTGTGAAACAGTGAGAAATGAATGGAAGGGCTGGGGACAAAGGAGCAGTCATGGTATTCTGAAATTCAGGCAGTAACCTATTCATAAGGCACTGGTCTCTACAAAGCCACTGGCTAGTCAAAAGCTTTTGACAGTGCTGATTCCTCAGCTGGGATTTTCTTTCGCAAGAGTTCCACCTTGGGTGTGTGAGCTAGAAGCTTCTAGGGCGGCCGATATTAAAAATCACAAAAATATTACCTCATTTTTCAGCTCTCCCCATCACCTGAGAAAGCCAGCTCTGTCATTGCACAGATCCAAAGCCGCTGGCCAGAGCAGCTGGAATCTTCTGGAAGACAGCACAGTGTTTATCTTATTTTGACTCTTTTTCCCCTTTGGTTTGTCTTTGTTTGCAAGTCATTTAAAACTGCCACCTCTCTTGAGAGAAGCCTAGTTATATGTCTGGGCTTGAGTCCACATTGCTCCCCTGCTCAGAAAATTTCCCCTCTCTCCCTGGAAACCTGGCTTTTTAGCCTCCAGCCATTAAGCTACCAGGCTGGGAAACAGCATCAAGCAATGTCAGCCAGAAATGTTAACTGTGTCTGCAGTTTGGCCTGTACCTCTGGGAAGATAATATTATAACTCAACTCCAAGGCCAGGCTCCTTTGTGCACTCTAACCCATTAGATTTTAACCTCTTAGGACTCTTTGAACTACAAAGAAGGAAGGAAGAGTGGCCTGTTAGTCTGCACTGAGGCAGTACCTCGCTTGTATAGTTTATCTCCTGCATTAAATGCGTCACTCAGATTTCTTTTTTCTTTCATGCCTTAACTTTTGTTTGTCTGTTTGTTTGTTTTTGATTATTTTGGTTTGGTCAGAAGCTTGTCTTGTATCTCCCAGGCTGGCCTTGAACTCACTGAGTAGCCCAAGGGTAACCGAGAGCTGATGGCCCTGCCTCCTCTTCCTGAGTGCTGGGGGTGTGATGCTGTGACACCATCTTCAGTTTACAAAGCGCTGGATATTAGGTGCCCACCTTCACACGTGCTAGGCCAGCACTCTGTCAGCTGAGCTGCCTCCCAGCCATTGTACCTTCGTTTTTGATGGACCAGTGTATAACAAATGTACAGGAAACCGCACACATTGTGTATGAGCAGCTGAAGGAATACTTCCAAACTGACCCCATTCATTGAATTGACACCAAACCGGAACTGGAGCATGACAGCATCCCAAAAGCCTTTCTTCTGCCTCTCTTCAGTCTCTGTCTCACTGTAACATTGAAATAACTATCCTGACTTTTAACATTCCATTCATCAGTTAGTATTTTTAAACTTCAAAATTCAAAGGCTGACTTTTTTTTGAGGCAAAAAATTGACAGATAATTATGGCACAAGCTTTTTGAAAGTCCAGGGTTTTTTTTGTCATAGTAGTTTGGGGGCTCTAAAATTGAAGAGTCTTTGTCTGACCAGTCTGATAGTCACTGTGGGGGGGAACTGCGCCCCTTCTCCCTCATTCCTATGCCCAAGCCTCAGCCTCCCAGTGTAGATTTAGAGTTAGAACCTCAAGGAGCTAAGAAGGTTACAGGTCATAACGGAAGGGCCCTAATCACAGAAGATTGTGACCATGCAAGAAGAGAGGACAGGCTGAACATAGCGGCACATGCTTTTAATCCCAGGACTTGGGAGGCAGAGATGGGCCGTTCAAGGCCAGCCTGGTCTACAGAGTGAGTTCCAGTCCATCCATCCAGAGGTGCTACACAGAGAAACCCTGTCTTGAAAAAACCAACCAAGCAACCAAACAAACAAAACATGTATTCCAGGCAGGGTGGCATGTGGTACTCCTTCTTCCTCGGGGTCCAATGGCCACCAGTCCTCGAGGTGGGAGAGAGCAGAAGGGATGGAAGGCCTGTGGGTTGATGGAGTCAGCTCTCTAGAGAGACAATTTAAGTGTTTTAGCTCCCTTTATTCCAGAAAGAGAGGGGGATAGAAAGGCTGGTGACAGTGGCTGGGGTATCACCTACTTTGCATTAAACAGCACACTCCTATCATAAAGCTCCTAGTGCAAGTCAAAGTTACCACATGTGCAGTGGGGGAGACGGGGGATATAGCAGGTGTCCAGATAAGGTTAGGCCTCCAAATAAGGGCAGGTAGAGAGCAAGAGTCTCACTAGGGAAGGAGTACCCAGTATTGTGGAGTTTAGAGGAAGCTGCCAGGCCATGGTAGACTGCAATTTCTGACCAGCAAGGCCTTCCAACAGTGGCACACACCTTTAATCCCAGCACTCAGGAAGCAGAGGCAGACAGATCTCTGAGTTCGAGGCCAGCCTGATCTACAGAGCAAATTTCAGGACAGCCAGGGCTGTTACACAGAGAGACCCTGTCTTGAAAACAAAGCAGGGGAGGGCAGAGGGGGAAAGTGGCAGTCTCTATTATACTAGGAAGACAGCCCTCACCACAAACCAAATTTGCAGATTGCCCTGCTTTGGACTTCCCAGGTGGTAGACCTGTGAGTGGGGATTTCTGATGTTTAAGCCACTCAGTCTAGTGTGGACTGCAACGTTGATCTTTGTTTTCTTTTCATTTTTCGAGACAGGGTTTCTCTGTGTAGCCCTGGCTGTCCTGGAACTCACTCTGTAGGCTGGCCTCGAACTCAGAGACCCACCTGCCTCTGCCTCCTGTGTGCTGGGATTCAAGGTATGCACCACCACCACCTGACTGCAACACTGATTTTCTTTAAAAATAATGTAATTCCACCTTATTTTTTTCTTGCAGAGATAGAGATCAAACTGGGGTCTACCACATGCTAGGTAACTGCTCTAGTACTGGGCTGCATAAGAGCTCATCTTCTCTTCGTGGTACATAAACCCTTCTAATATTATTAATATTTTCCATTAATAAATAGATATATCTCTAGACTTTATGACTGGTATAAAACACAGAACACAAATTGAAAGTGTTGTCAGCAACCCATGTCCTCTGTGTATTGAGTATGTGATAACTGTCCTCTGCTCAATGAGTTTACAGATAATTTCAGTATTATTCAATCCAGACTTTAAATTATGAAAGTGCAATACAGAAGAGAAAAACAACTAGGCAAGAAAAGCACGTTGTATACTTTTATTCACCTAATAACATGTGCATGATTTAGTATTCATTTATATACTTCAGTCAACTTGTCCTCAGTATGATCCATGTGCCAGCAATGGAGAAGCACCAGGGATCCTAACCCTATTCCCAACCACCTTAGCTCAAGTCAGAACTTTATTTTATGCTTCTGGGGATGAAACCCAGGAGGACCTTGAGCAGGCTGGGCCAGGGTTCCACCACTGCCCTATACCATACCACCAGTCACAAGTGGGAACTTTTGAGTGAAATTTGGTCCAATTCAAAGTAATGCATTGAGGTTTTTTTTTTTCAATATTTAGTTGAAACACAAAATTAATTTCATCCTGTCCAATAAGAAAATTATGCTGGAAATGTAGCTCATTTGGTAGAGTGCTTGCCCAGCAGACACAAAGCCTGGGGTTTGATCTCCAGTACCACATAAACTGGGTGTGGTGGTACACACCTGTAGGCTCAACTCTTGAGGGTCAGAGGCAGGAAGATCAGAAGTTGAAGCTCATCATCTGCTACAAGTGGATTAACCTGGGTTACAGGAGACCCTATCTCAAACAAGAAAAGAAAACCGGTGTTACTCGATAAGCATTAAGAGACCTGGGTGGTTTAAAAATAATGAACGGGCACAGTCATACATGCCTGAAAGCCCAGTGCTGTGGGATGTCCTGTATGCTGTGAATATATGTTGCTATGATTGATTGATAAATAAAAAACACTGATTGGGCAGGACAAGGAGAGAGGAGGAGGCTGGGTGGAAGAAGGCTGAGTGAGGAGATGCTGCCAGCCACTGCGATGAGTAGCAAGATGTAAGTTACCAGTAAGCCATGAGCCACATGGCAAGGTATAGATTAATAGAAATGGGTTGAGTTTAAGTGTAAGAGCTAGACAGTGGTAGGCCTGAGCTAATGGCCGAGCAGTTTAATTAATATGAGCTTCTGAGTGATAATTTTATAAGTGGTTGTGGGGTCCATGGGGCTGGGCAGGACTGGAGAAAACTCTAGCTACATCCCAGCACTTGGGAGATAGAAACAGGAGGATCAGAAAGTCAAGGTTATGCTTGGCTACTTGAGTTCGAGGCCAGCCTGAGCTACAGAAAACCCTGTCTCAAAACAACTGAACGTTAAGCATTAAGGTACGAAGACAAGAAGCCAAGATCTGTCTCTTCTACAAAATTCAGTTTACATAGAAAGTTTCAATTATCCACATCAGTGGCAGGTATAAAGGCCATCTCTTAATGGAGGGTTGGGTGCTTTGACTCTCAAGCCATGCAATCAAACCGTGTGCTCGCCCTTGCCTTTGAAATCGGCATGGTAGCTGTAGTGCTTCACAGGAAAAGTAGACATCCAACACATGTTGTTGATTAAAGAGGCGACTGGAGGAGTTTGAAGTGATGCGGGAGTGAGAGCGGTGACAAGAGGTGTCTCTCTTTAATTAACACTCTGTTGGGAAGGATCCCAGGCTCCCACTGGAATCACCCATGCAACCCAAAGGGAGCACAGCGATTCTATTTGCAAGCCAGTGTGACGAGAAGTGTTTCCACTGAGTCATATTTTTCAAAAGTCATCGTGTTCTCCTCCTGTAAACAAATGCCAATTAATGTGTAGGCTGTGACTTTCTTAGCACCAAATAAAAAGAACTCAGCCACGGGGTGGTATGCAATTTGCTACGTGTGCTTTTAATTTGCAGACCCAGTGCCTGCTTGTCTCTCGTGTCAGGCAGAGAGACAAGAAATCATTAGAAAGTAGACGAATGGGAGAAGAAGCCATTTGTGATACCTGGGGTCTTTCTTCCTCGGAGCTGCAAACGCGCTGTTGGCTCTACTACATCCAAATACACAACACATGATGTCTCCAACCTCAGCTCTTTAGACTGAAAATTGGCCCAAAAGGCAGTTGCCACTAGCTTCAAAAGTCACTTTCTCAGCCAGCTCTGACTAAAAAAGAAACCTTTTATGAACATATTTCTTCAACTTGAGCCGATTCTTATTATTCTGTTTTGGCTGCACATGAAAAGGAAAACAGTATCTCCTGGCATGACCATTTGCTAGAAATGTAATGTCAGATAAACAGATGGTGCCAAACTCAAAGCATTAGTAGGATATCTGCTGCAAAGTTCAAACCACTTCAGTATCTGTTGTCTTTAGTCTTTTGGAACAAAGAAGGTTTTTTTCTCTGAGTATATGAGCCCAAAATGTATCTTGTATTCATTTGTAAGGAGAGTGAACAAAAGCGGTTCCAATTTTTCTCCTGTCCCCTGTGTATCTCTAGGGGCTCTTGACATAACAATAAATAACATACACTGCTCGCTGTTCACCTCGGGAGCCTAAGATAAATCTGGATACAAAATGTTAACGGCACCAATCCCTATTACTGGCTGATCCCTTTGCAGTTAAAGGCTTGGGCATACTTCCTGTGCCTAGAGACCCTAGTTCTATCTGGCCACCTTCAAGGAAAGTGTGGGTGCAGACTGAAGGAGGAAAGAGCTGGTACAGCAAGACCAAGCTTCCTGAGTAATTAAAACAGTCCCTCTGGCTGCTCAGTGGAAGTCTTATCCCAGGACCAAAAGCCACAGTAACTCTAGAGACTAACAAAGGCTCTGTGATTCAAAGGCTGGGTGGGGTTCGAAAGCTTGGTCACAGGAAAGTGGTAAGATTCAACCAGCTCTGACCACCGTCTGCTTTGGCCTACTGGTTGACTATTTGAACTTCTGACCCTGCCCCCAGTGCAAGGGAAAAACTTCATTCAGTGAACATAATGAAAGGCACAAAACTGGTAGCAGTCTATTGTGATACCTGCTGCTAAAGCATTTTGCAAATTGAGGCTATTCCTGCTGGTGACAGCATCCATAATTGTAAATTAACTTGTCCACATAAATGGCTTTGGCATTATTTCTCTGGGATATAAAAAGGATAGAGAGATAGCTTTTTGCCTAATGTGATGGTAAAGACCTATAATCCCAGCACTCAGGAGAATGAGGCAGGAAGATATCAAGTTCAAAGCCAGCTTGGTCTACATAACAGAGTTTGAGGCCAGCCTGGCCTACACTGTGAAACCCTGTCTTAAAAATGAAAAACTAAATGCGTAGTTAAATTTTCATTTTTAATTTCAAATAAATGACAAATGATTTTTGATATAAATATGCCCCAAATATTGCTTAGGGTTTAATCTGACAACCTTATTTTCAGAGAAGCATGGGTGAATGAATTTACTCCAAATGAATCGCTACAAACAAGATTAAACAGAATGATAAGGGCAACATGACTCCCAGTCAGTGGGTTACGGGGAAAATAACATGGACTTTGGAGCTGACCAGATCCGTAATTGGAACCTGATTCTTCTTCATTTTTGCAGAGCTGAGCTTGGGGAAGCTAACTTAGAGTCTTCATTTCCGCTTACCAGAAAAAGCGGGGGTTGGGAATGGAAGAGGAACTTACCCTTCTTTCACTGGTCACTGGTATGTGGATTATGTGTGTAGCGCTTTCAAGATGAAATTGGGGCCGGGAACCGTGGCTCAGTTGCTAGAGTGCTTGTGGAGCATGCACAAAGCCCTGGGTCTGATCCCTGGCATGACATAAAACTGAGTGTGCTAGAAGTCCAAGGCCAGCCTGGGCTGCATGAGACTATCTCAAAAACAAAAATTCCTATTTATAGATTCTAGCCCTCTATGCTCTGTCGTGCTGTCACTCAGGAGTCTAAGACTACCACGACAGTACTTAACATGAGCACTTTACTGTCCCACGACACCTGTTGGGGTCAAGAGGGGAAGAAGTGAAAACTGAGGTTGCTTGGCCAGCAACAGCTAGACAATCCTAGGAGCAAGGCTAGTAGCAAGCACTGAGCAGAGCAGCAGACAAAGACCCAGAAAGAGAAAGATAGGCCTAAACTGGCAATGCAGCAGGGCTGGGGCTCGCTTCGTAAGAGTTCCTCTCTTTTTGGCATTTTCCACCTTGCTACTGGTATAATGATGTAAAAAAAAATGTGGTATTATGCTTTTTTTTTTCAAAGCTGCTTCCCTCCATCTCCATTTCTTCATCCCCAGAAGGAAGGGGTGGAGCAGATGAAGCATTTCAGCTTTGACAGACTAGCTAGTTCCTCCTTTCCAAGGCCTGGCAGAAGCCTGACCTCTCGCTGAAAGGCTCTGCTCTGGATAGCTAGACAGCACTCATCTCTCTACCTAAACTAAAGCAGAGCATATCTTGACTATGGCTCAGCAATACAGCACTTGTCTAGCATGTGTGAAGCCCTCCAGCAAGCAGCAGGAGGAAAAAAGCACAGTATGAGAAGAAAAACGAAGCTGTGTTACAGACCCACTAAATACAGAAGCTCAGTCTAGCATGACTACAGAGAATTTTAAAGGGTGCAATTAGTTTGGAAAGGGTCAGCAGGTAAAGGCAGTTGCCATCAAGCCTGATGACCCAAGTTCATCCCTAGAACACACATGATAGAAGAGAACCAACTTCTTCAAGCTGTTCTCCAACCTGCCTTGGCACTTACACCCATGTACACACACACACACACACACACACACACACACACACACACAAATTTAAAAGGTATATTAGCAATTAATAAACATGAAATGATGAAATTTAAAATAATATTTATAAAAGCAGAACAAGCTTAGTGTCCCAGTGTCCGGTGTGATTGCATATGCCTTTAATCCCAGCACTTCAGAGATAGGAATAGGTGGATCTCTGTGAGTTCGAGATCAGCCTAGTCAGCATAGCTAGTTCCAAGTCACTCAGGGTAACAGAGTGATGTCCTGTCTCAAGAAAAACAAATCTATCATGAACCACTTTGTTCATTTAAAAAGATTAGATTTCATATATAAAGTTTGTGGAATAATAAAAGAAATATGTCTACCAGACAGCCGGAGAACTGTTACAACTAGTGTTTTAAGGTCCCCTTTGTATGCTACCCACCACCTGCAGTAGCTACTCCCTCGAATGTTGTCAGTTCTCTCTTTTTATTACTCACTTCTTTTCTTCCTTTTTTAACCTTTCAGTGCTGTGAAATTGAACCTAAGGCCTTGAAGCAAGTGTTTCACCACTGAACCCTCAATCCTCCAGCCCTCACTTATTTTTAGACAGGTTTATTGCATATATATGTATTCCTAAAGAATATTGTATGGAATCACTTACATTGAAATTATATATATAGCAAGAGCCAGGGATGGGAAGATACTGGTTGAAGGATACCAGAAAGAATAAACACAGATCTAAAATGTTGCATGATAAATACAGTGAATAGCAATGCATTAAGTTCTTGATTACCCCACACATTTGCAATTTTGCAGTAAATAAATAGACATGCAGTGGAAGTCAGAGAATGTGCATGATAGCTTGGGTGCTCAGGGTTCTGCTGCTGGTGATGTTGCCTTCCTAATAGATCTTCCTGATAGTAACTTATCGAGGTCAAAATTCACCTCCTGGAGTCAAAGGTGACAGTATCGTCTCGCTGAAGCAGCCTCACCCCAGAGCTCTATCCATCCCCAGCTTAAAGAAGATACTTTCTGGATATTTTGGGGAGCAGTGTTAGATTGTTTTCCTTAGTCATTCCTTTTATTTCTAATATGCGTTCTGCATTTACCAGCCCTCACATGATCACAGGCAGGAAAAATTTGTCCTCAAACCTTGAATCTGGAAATGCAGCACTGGAGCAAGTAATTGGCTTTCAAGATGACAAAACTATCTCAGAATTTCCACCTGCATCTCAGCTTCCATTGCACTCACACCAATTTGGGGATCTTCACTGCAGAAAAGTGATAGTGGCATCTTTCCGGAGGCTCCTGTAGGAAGCACTTGCAGGTCCAAAGCACATTGGTCTAGGTAACTGCTTTAGCAGCTTCCAGCCAACAACCCAAATTCACTGAGAGTAACTGCCATTTGTTAATAAACCCCGCTATGTCGATATCATTAGCTGTGAGGTACAGAATTAAGTAAGGTCTTTTGTCCAAGTAACATTAACATTTCTCTCGTTTCCTTTGCTTTTTTTTTTTTTTCCAGAATTTCATGAATCTGAGAGTGACCCAGAACTCATTTAGGAGCCAAAGGTAACCTTGAACACCTCATCTTCTTGTCTCGACCTCCAGAATGATTACAGGAATATGGCATCAGATGGAACCCAGAGCCTTGTGCATGCTAGGCAAGCGTTCTTCCAACTGAGCTACATCTCCAGCTCACCCAATACTGTTAAAGAAAAAAAGCAAGGGGTCCGAAGAGATTGCTCAGAGGTTAGAAGCATTTCTTGTTCTTGCAGAGGACCTGGATTCAATTCCCAGCACATACATGGTGGTTCACAACTATTCTTAATTCCAGTTCCAGGAAATCCAGCACCCTCTTCGGCCTTCCGTGGGTACCGGGCATGCACGTGATGGGCATAGATGCATGCAAGCTGAACATGGGTGGACATAAATAAGGTAAATAAATCTTTACATTTTAAAAGAAAATTTAAGTTAAAAATCAGTTATTGAGGCTTTTATCTCTTGTTTGATCTGCACTGTTGACAGCACCTTTGGCCACAGATAGGGAAGGAGTTAGTGCTTATTAAAAACAGCAATGACTCAAATTAGTGTTTTCTAAGCTTTAATGATCCCAAGAGATACTCCTGACTGGTTTCTTGGGATTAGCCTCAAGATTGTACATTAGACATACCCAAACTCAGGTATGTCTAATGAGCTCTGAAATGACCTCGTCTCTGCCCACTGTCTTCAGGTATGGGCCTGTTTTGCTGAAAGGGTGTTTACGCACTTTTCTTCCTTTGTACCTTTCTGAACTTTTCCCAGAAACTACCCAGTTCTCCATTTTTTTAGTTTTATGATATTTCTTATAAAGTACTTGTTTATTGTTATTGCGTGAGCAAGATGTGTGCATGTGCCACTATTGTGTGGCAAACAGAGGACAACTTTGTGAAGCTTGAGTCAGGATAGAAAGAGAGAAATTATGGGGACCTGAGAACAAAGCCCATTGTCCCAGAGTCTAATTAAAGCCTCTTGACAGTTTGGAAACCGGAACTGCAGCACAATAACAACAAAAGGATGCCAACACAGAGTATTGTTTTCATATGTAGATATTTTATGTTGAAGCCACAAAGATCCAGACTTAATACTTAAATGCATATGACCTTGGGTAGAGCCTCATTGCTTTCCTGAGACATTGCTGGAGCATCTCAAATGAAACTGTTTATAGTAAAGGCATCCTACTGCCCTGTATCCCTAAGAGTTAGGCTTTTTCCTTATCTATTGCAACTCTATTGGTGCTTTGGGAATCCCCCACCAAGTAATCCCATAGTAACTTCAAACCTCACCAAAACTCTGTACATGGCGATTGTAAAAACAATGAGCTGTGACTCTCCTTTAGGGAACCTGTACTTGTATGTGTCTGACTCTGAGAGGCGTTTTCTTCAAATTCTCATGCTTAAGCCTATATTAAAATAACTTCCCGGGCATAGTGGTGCAAGCCTTTAATCCCAGCACTCAGGAGGCAGAGGCAGGTGAATCTGTCTGAGTTTGAGGCCAGCCTGGTCTACAGAGTGAGTTCCAGAACAGCCAGGGCTGTTACACAGAGAAACCCTGTCTCTAAAATTTCAATATATATATTATATATTATATATTATAAAACTGTATGTTGATATATTAAAAAATATACGTTAAAATCATATATACAGATATGCCTTATAAAACAAAATCTCCAGGCCTGCTTCACAAACTGGCTAGTCCTGAAATTGTTTTGGGTGTCAAAGTCTTGAGTCCTGTTTTTGACTGAGTTGAGGTACCCCTCAGGTTGCTGGGGGAGACAGTGGGAGCCATGCCTCCATTCCCTATATCCCTAAGCTCTGAGAAAGTCTCTCCCTCTACTTTTGTGTGAGTTCCAGGGACCAAGCTCAGGCTTCCAGGCTAGCTTACCTGCTGAGTCATCTCACCTCGTTCTTTTTTTAAGAACTGCATTGTGGAGAGAGGATATTCTTGCCATCCAATTTATCACTTGAGTAGTAAACCTTAGTATTCTTTTTAGTATATACAAACTTAGGCAACTCTGTTGTTTAAATGTTTCCCATCTAAAAATCAGGAGTTAAAGCTTAATGGCCAATGTAACAGAATTAAGGAGTGGGGTGTACAGCCATAGATGATATCATCTTGACCATGCTCAATCTCATCTAACTCAGGAACTCAGCAGAGTCAAGCTTGGTTAGTACTTAGGTGGGAAGACTAAGAAGCAGAGCTCTTAAGAAGTGATTAGCGTACTGAAGGAGACTACTGGAAGCAGGGGACATTTCAGGGTCAGGCAAAAACCCAGCACAAGGAAATCTTCCAGGAATCTACAAGGATGACCCCAGCTAAGATTCCTAGCAATAATGGATCCATAGCCTAATCTGGCCATCTCCTGTGACCAGATTGGGTCCCTAGTCCAATTGTCATCAGAGAGGTGTCATCTATAAACTGACGGGAACAGATGCAGAGCCAGAGCCAAACGTTAGGCAGAGTTTAGGAAATCCTGCAGAAGGGGGGGGGGGAGATTGTAGGAGCCAGAGGGGTCAAGAAAACTCACAGAATCAACTAACCTGGGCTCGTAGGGGCTCACAGAGACTGAATTGACAATCAGCGAGCCTTCATGGGACTGAGCTCTGCATATATGTTACAGTTGTGGAGCTTGATCCTCTTGTGAGGCTCCTAAAAGCAGGAACAGGGGCTGTCTCTGACTCTTTTATTGGCTTTTGGGACCCTACTTCTCATACTGAGTCACCTTGCCCAGCCTTAATACATGAGGAGGTGCTTAGTCTTACTGCAACTTGATAGTCATGGGAGACCTGCCCTTTCCTAAACAGAAACAGAAGAGGAGTGGATTTGGGGGTGAGAAAAGAGGGGGAGTGTGGGGGAGGAACTGGGAGGAGAGGAGGGAAGGGAAACTGTGGCCAAGATATTAAATAAACAGACAAACAAAAACAAATAAATAAACTTATTTTTAAAAAGTGATTAGAGGTCCGTGAAATGGCTCAGCAGGTAAGGGTGCTTGCCACCAAGCCTGACAGCCTGAGTTCAAGCCTTGGAAACTGTGTGGTAGACGGAGAGAACCAACTCCTACAAGTTGTCCTTTAACCTGGACATATGCACCTGTGTGTGTGTGTGTGTGTGTGTGTGTGTGTGTGTGTGTGTGCGCGCGCGCG
>CABHPP010105952.1:0-12571 GCA_902168425.1 Peromyscus attwateri | reverse complement strand
GAGAAGGCAGAAAGAATGTAAGACCTGTAGGGTGGAGAAGAGTGCTGTGAGATTCTATGTTCAGTACATGACATAGTTATTGCAATCACGAATTCACATTACCTGTGGTCACCTGCCCAAGCCTCTACAAGATCAAGACAGCTAAAAGTCCATCATAGAAGGGGTAGAAGATCTCCAGACCCCTTCCTGAGAGGCTGTGGACACCCCTTAGAGGGAGAATTATCCTTCTTTGAGGATGTGGCCACTGGTAAGTTTCCCATGCTCCAGTGGATGGCCCCACACCTATGTGCATATAGGCAGTACTAAAGGGACATAGAAAA
This sequence comes from Peromyscus attwateri, assembly GCA_902168425.1. Classification (NCBI taxonomy): domain Eukaryota; kingdom Metazoa; phylum Chordata; class Mammalia; order Rodentia; family Cricetidae; genus Peromyscus; species Peromyscus attwateri. The sequence goes on along the minus strand of CABHPP010105952.1, from coordinate 12,251 downwards.
ACAAACAAACAGACAAAAAGGATATGAAGAGAGGAAAGGTCATGTTGTTGAGAACATGGGGGCATTGCGAGGGCTAAATGGGAAATCAACATGATTGTATTTCAGTTATTTCACTGTAAGAAGTATTATGAAGTTCTCAAAAATAAATAAATATTTGAAAAATAATAAAAAACTTCAGTAAAGGACTAGGCATACATGATGAAAAAAGCATGTGCCATGGAAAGAAAGATAACAGCTTAGACATAGAGGACATCTTTAGAAAGTAGTTAAGCCACCAACGGCCTTCACAGATAATAGTGCCGTTGCTCTTGAGTTGTCAAAGATTACACATTTTCACCCTCGTGTTCAGTTCTTCGAGAATTTCATGCAATGTGTTTTGATCATATTCACACCCTTCTCCCAAATCCTTCTAAACCTATCTCATTTCCCTACCCACCCAACTTCGTTAAGAATACACATTTCATCATAAAGAAAAAAATTGCTTTTTCTGCTTAATGTAAAGTTAAATGCGAATGTCCTTTCAGCAATGAAGAGACCCATTTTGACCCACCATGACATTATCAGGGATTATCTGGTCAAACAAACTGGGCAAGAGGGATTTGATGGAGAATTCTGATTTCTATGAGATGGATATTTAGGAACATCATCTCTTTATCAGACTGGATTCAAGCCCTAGTTCTAGCACTCTTTGTTATGTGGCACTTAACTGCCTCAAGCATCAGTTGCTTCTACACATTGAGGATAATAATAAAATTAATATCAGAGAACTGATGCCAGCATAAAGACAAAGCTTTATGTAATCCATGATGTCTGACAAGGGCTTAGTTACCTCTAACCACCATCATGCTCCTGGGGAGGTTTGGGTTACATTTGACTTGACGAAACACCTGAAACTGACACAAATATAGACTCCCAGAAATCTGCTTCTGACTTCATCCTGTGACTCAGAGCTGGCCCTGATTCCAAACTCAATACCTTTCTCCTTCTCAATAATTAATCAGCTTAATATCCAGAAGAATCAATAAAATGGGTGTTTGGTTATCACTCCTAAAAAAACAAAGCACACTCTTCCCACCCACAACCATCAAAGATCGATCAGTGCTACTACAATGCACATACTCACGAAGTGGATGATACAGAACAGAGAGTTTATGGACTTCAATATAAAATGACACATCTGATGGATCACCTTTAGTCCAGATGTAAGCTAGTCCAGGATAAATCTCTGTGATGTATACACATTGCCATTTTATAACTCAAACACCAGAGTCCCATAGTAGAACAGACGCCATTTGATTTGATACCTACAAATTTTAGTTCCTCACTCTTGGCTTACTTAACATTCAGAATCAGCACTGCCAAACTCTGGTTTTCTCTCATCACCTCAAAGAAAGGAGGTTTACTTCTTAAAAGACATACATGGAAATCAATTCTCCCAATCAGATGCACTTGAATCTTTGATTAGAAATGCTTGATGCAAATCTGCTTAGAGCCCAGGTATCTTTAGATTCTATATTCTGAAGTTCAGTGAAATAGTTAACACAAACCTATAGTTTTTAGTATTATGATGTTTAGGTTGCTTCTCGGTGGTAGTTTTTTAAATAGAAAATAAATTATTTTCATACAATATATTCCAATCACAGTTTTCCCTCCCTCATCTTGTATATCACTCCCACATCCTCACTCTTCCAACTCCACACCTTCTTTCTCTCTTGTTTAAGATAAAAGAAAAAGGAAAAAAGACAAACAAAAATAAAACAAAATGTACAAATATAAAAAGAAAAACAGAAAGAGAACTAGAAATGAGCATGCAAGCGCACACGCATGCACACACACATACAAACACACACAAACACACACACACACACACACACACACACACACACACACACACACACCCCACATTTTTAACTTGAAATATTAGTGAGAGTTTTTAGGCTGTGTTACTTTACTGTGGATGCTATAGAATGTGTTATAAACTCAATATATCTTAAGCAACAGGATTGTACTTTCTCATAGTTCTGGAAACTACAGTGAAGATGTTAGTAGAGTGGGATCATTTTAAACACTGTCAGGATATTTCCCAAATCTCTTTTCTTGGCTAACTGATGGCTATCTTCCCTATGTCTCCCCAGACCATCTTCTCTCTGTCTGAACCTAGATTTCCTCTTTTTATAAGGAGACCAGTCCAGTTTAATTAAGACCCACCCCTCATTTTTACTTGATTGCTTCTGGAAAAAGAGCTCATCTACATAAAGTCACAGATACTAGAGGCTTTAACATCAACAAAGTTTTTTAAGGCAAGTGACATTCAAAATGAGATTGAAAGATACTCCCACCCCCTCCTTCCCCCCTCTTCTTAATGACTAGTCTGTTTTCTGGAAATAGGATCATGTCTTCCACTTTCCTTCTTCCAGTGTTCTTTTCATACATGCTTTTTACAGGGATGCCATTGATAATTATGGTGATATTTTTAGTTCAAATACATCCCATACTATAATGTTAAAATTTGGTCATTTTAGCATGCCCAGTTGAACATAAATACCTCCGGATTCCTGGAGAGATTGCAGCATACAAATCAAAACCTGTCACTAAGTAACCCTGCATAAAATCAAATGTGTTTTTGTATATATTTATATAAACTAGAGATCAAACCCAGGGTCTCAATGCATGTTACACAAGTGCTCTCCATGAGAGCTACACCCTTTAGTCCCAGAAGAGTTGAAATGTAGTATGCTTTAGAAAATCAATACAGCAATTTACTCCTTTCACTTTTCATGGCAAATCCATGATAATCTACATAATGATAACTAATGATTTGCCATAAAATTGAACTTATTGACCAAGCATTCTCAATTAAATTAAAGGCAGCATTAACCAACTCCAGCAACATAAGGACAGAAAGTTTCATAAGGAGGTAGAGAAATGACATTGTGAGGCTTAATAGGATATATTTTGTTTAAAAAAAAATTGGAAATGTAAATACTTAAGCGATTTTTTATATTTCCTTAGTACAAACCTAAAGTTGCAGTCACTTTCCAGTAACAGAGTAATCCTGGCTCATTTCCATATATTGGTAATTGCCCTACAGGAAGTGATATATTAAAAAGATTTACTATAGAACTAACTACAAAAAATGTACTCAGTTTAGGAAATTTTAGCTCTCTTGACTATTTATTATTTAAAGTAAAATAAAATACTTGGCTGTGCTTTATCTTGCAATAAAACATGATGGGGGAGTTTAGTTATACCATATTGTTAAATAAAAATGAATTAAATAAATACTAAGCTAAGACACCGTTTTTCTCATGGATGGGTAATTCCACTATCCTGAAAGGTTCATGTGGCTTTGTTGACAATGATGAAGTACAGCATTGAATTCCCTCTCAGTAGGATTCTGGCATTTGAAGGATTAATAGAATGAGAAAACACAAAGGTTATGTAAAGCTCAAAAGGCTAGGAAAGCAGAAAAAATATAATTTGAAAATTATATACGTGTGTGTATTTTTAATTCAAATTATATCCCTAGAAATGGGTGGGGACTTGAGTGAGAAATTTTCACTGTTATGATATTAACAAAAGTCATTTGTGAAGGGTCTGAATTGGGAATAAATGCAGTATTAAGAATGTTTTCTGTGGATTACTAATGCTTCTTGAGGTGGGTGCAATGTTTTTAAGATACATGAATCGTGGCTTGCACCTTTCCTCTATTCCTTTTGTCTATGAGCGTTCCTGCATCAACATCTGTGATTTGAGTGATGCTATAAAGGGAAATGCTGCCTCCTTGTAAAAACTGTTCCAAATAATTGCTGAAGAACCCCAGGAAAGTGACAGTGACTCTGAATAATCACCATGTCACATTGCCTAATGAGGCCTTTTCTTGGAACTAGATCAAATCAAGATATTGTTAAGACATTAAATATAATTTTCTTTTATTTTGCATTCATTTTTTAAGCTTCTGCAAATTAAAAGCAATGCTCTCAAAAATTTGAAAATAGTCATAGGCAGATTTTTTTAATCTAAAACAAATATATCTCATATTTTTTAATTGGACTTGAGAAAGGAGTAGTAAAGAAAATAGAGACACAATCATTTTGCAGACCTCTTAAACTATTATTGAATTCCAAATGTCTTGCTTCCTCATGACAGTCTATGAATAATCAAGGCCTAAATTTTTTACATTTGTTTCAAGACCTTGAACATGTTTTAGGACACTAATTGGGGCCACCTTAGGTTCCTAAGAGCCTACTATGGAAGGCATGCTTTAAGATATTGGGAACAGAATAATAAGCAAGAGTAACACACAGAAACACAGACCTATTGAAGTTGGGAAATGTGCTATCCACATAAATGAGTGAATGTATGAAACACTGTTAGACAGATGGTTGAGTCAAGTATCTTCACAAAGATTATGTATACATATATATGGTGAAGCTTTCCACTTATACACAGAGGAAAAAGCATATTTCACACAGAAACAAGGGCAGGTTCTAAGACAACTTATAAAAAAAAAGAAAGTTAGTGGTGACTCCAAGAGCATAATTATGGCAAATGAGATCTGAGTTTGAGGCAATGTTAAGGCTATGCAGAAACTTCCCAACAAAAAGGAATTTTGGTTTTGATTTTAAGTGTTTTGGGATATCATTGGGCCTTCTGATTGACAGTGAAATGTTCTCTGCTATGTTTCGAATTTTAAATGATTAACTCTTGTTTCAGGTGGAAGATCCTTGGATACAAGGCAACAATGAAGAAGGGAGGTCTGTGAAGGGACTGTAGCTGTTGTCTAGGTGAGACGTAATAGCGGTCTAGTCTACCTTGAGAGCAGCCGACTCGGGTTGTTGAGAACAAAATTGAAATTTATTTGGAGTAGATTGATCTTGCTCACAAATAATACAAATAATCTAATTCACGTCAGTCCCTGTTTTTCTTTTCAAAACCCTGGCAACAGAAACTATGTCCAACATTTCTTGCAACCTCACTACACAGCCCAGGACAGTCTCAATAAGAAACATGCAGCATATTTCCTTCTGCTCGTACGATGTCCTCTGATGTCTCTCTGCTGTTTTCATAAGAAATGAGGGTATGGATGTCTTAGAGATATCAGAAACATGAAAGCAAGCTCGATGTCTATTAATCAAGGTGCTCCTATTTGTTCTAGTGCCGCACTTTGCCTGTTATCATGAGTATTAAGTGCCATGAGGGTATGGATGTCTTAGAGATATCAGAAACATGAAAGTAAGCTCGATGTCTATTAAGCAAGGTGCTCCTATTTGTTCTAGTGCTGCGTTTTGCCTGTTATCATGAATGTTAAGTGCCATAGAGCTTGCCCGGCAAAGACTGTAACTAGCCATCTCCTGGATAGTTGATGATAAAATAGACTCATCTGACGGACAGAATTTAACAAAAATAGGGTAAAACCAGCTAACCTAGCAAGGTTCTCTTATCTTTCTTAGTGTATAAAGAATTTGTACTAGAAAGAGTTGAGAAAGGACACTGGGAGAAATTCATGAAAATTCTCTTCAGAGGTTGTGATCAATATGGTAGTAATCAAATAGTTTGGTTCCTCTGTAATATATAGTCCTTATTGTATTTCTGTCTAAGTAATAAAAATCTTAGCCCACTTAGAATAAACTCCTGAACTTACATAACTTACATGTTCTTGAGAATTTTTTAACTATTCTGTCAAGGATTTAGCTAACATTCTATGGCAAGGTTCATTTAAAGCTATATTTTGGTTTCAAAAGAGGTAATTTCTATTAGGATCCTTAGTTAAAAGAGTAAATTGTGGGGTATATTTTTGGAGCTGACTCTGTTTCTTATTTTTATCACCTCTAAATTACTTGATTAATTTAGTGACAGAAAAAATCAATATATGAATGCTTTAATTGGTTTTGGATCCATATGCATGATACAGGGCTCAGTGTATCAATTAACTGTAATAGAAAAAAAAACTTCTCAACGTATTTTTCTTAATGTTTCATATAAACAGTTGGTAACAATGTTTTCCAAGTATTGAAGGAAACTGAAAGGTGTTGAGGAAGTTCTTTTTTCCTGTTGTAAACAATAGACAAAAGGGGATTTGGTAAACAAACTCAGCAAGCAAATGAGTGGATCAGTCCTACTGACCACACAGTAGAGCAGAGGCTGCCCAGTGTATCTCAGTGTCTCTGCAGAGACCAGCTGGGTTGCCTCTCCAAAAATAAGGACTCCTCTGAGATCAGCTGAGTCCTGGCAGGCTCCAAGGCCAAAAGACCTGAGTCACAATCCTGGCTATTTCATTTACGGGCTTTTGACTTCAGAGCTTGCATCTGTAGAACAGATGACAGTGCCTGCCTCATGGGGTTGATGAGTCTTGAAAGTCAGGAAAAGGTACGGTGCTAGACATTTTGTTCTTCTCAAAATTTACTTCCCCAGAGTGTGCTGTGGAATCCATGACGTTCTAACAAAGCTGCAGCGGCTCCAGAGCTACAGCATATGTTTTAACTGAATCCCCCTGCACCCCCACCCCCAGGCAAAAGGACTTTCCCCACCCCCTCCCCAAGGATGCACACAGATAGACTCTACAAATTCAATCTCAACAAATCTTGAATCTCAAAATATTTTCTTGAAATTGATTGATAGGTTTAGGATTCTGCTCCTCCTTACAGTCTCAAAAGGTGTATGATAACTATAACCCTAGAATTGTCTGCCACCACCCAGGCATGTGCCGGTTCAATCTCTGTAAATTGTCTCATAGGTCTAAAAAAGACACCACAGAAAATGATCAAGAAATCATGTTCTAGATGACATTATTTTGTGCCCTGCGTCAAATCTGAATGAAGTGAGCCAGGCTGCTCCTTTTCAGTCATGTGAATCTGTGACTTGGTTTGGTTTGATTTGGGCAATTTAAGGCAGGTTTTTCTGTTCTTTGTACTCCAAATTATCCTAACTAATCCACTTAAAGAAAGCCAGGGAGGAGCAATGCTCCAGAGGACAGAACTTCAAGGAGGTCCCCTGCAAAATGAATAGAAGAAGCTCTCCCATTCAGTAATTCTCAAAACGTTTAGATCTCAGACATCCTGATAATACGACATAAGCCACAGATCCTCCCCTTGGAAAGCAATAAAATATAGTTAGGTACACACATAAAAACTTTTTCTGATGGTTTTCAAGAGCTCCACAGTGTCTCAGAATGCCCTTTAGGGTAATAGAATTTGTCATAAAACAAAATAATGCATTTGGCTCAGAGGAGTGGCCAGATTCTATTATCAAGAGAACAAGCCTGGGGATAACACTTGGAACTAGACGGTGGGGCAACATCTCCATCTGTGCTCATCTTAGAGACCATTTGAACAGAGGAGTCAGCATGCTGGCCCTTGCTCTCAGATGACTTCCTCCAGTGTCTGCACATCATATATTGAATGGATAAATCACATTAACCAATTACAAAATTATCTGCTGCAAAATAAATAAATAATGTTCAGGACATGAAATTGCCCCCACCACATAGTTGTCAATAATGTTCCACCCCCTCCCCCCAGCTATGCCATTGACAAGATAACTGTAAGGGAAGCAAATGCTTCTATTGGAACTTAATAGGATAGTGCACTAGAAACAGGAAAATCCTCCCTAGCTTCTAAATGTAGGCTCCAGACCCTGGGATTCTCACTAATAATGACGCATGCTTTCCAACATCATTCTATTAAATAGCTTGCTCTTTTACTTCTGAGCTTAACAATGTCTGGCAATTTGTTGTGGTATTGCCATTTTTGTTGGTGTCAACGTGACTCGGCTTAATCAGACTTCTCTATTTCAGACTAATGAGAAAACATATCTTCTATAGTCACAGAATGGACAACTAACCTTATATTCAAGAGTACCTTTGGATTTGAGATGACTGAGTGGGTGCATAATCAATCAGTAACCGTTCTATCCCTTAATAACTAGTGTCATTCTCTGAATTTGAAGTTCAATTGATTTCAGATGTTTGCTCCATTCCAACTTTCCTCTCTTAAAAGAAGGCATATTAAAGGAATGCCCCTCAAGCAGTAGCCCGCCCTTACCTGCTAAATTAGATTTTCTATTGCAATGGATTTGAAGTGTGGGGCTGGATTCTGCATTTATAACTAGCTTCCAAGCAATGCTGAAGATGTGATCCCATAGACCTCACTTTGAATCACAAAGGCCTCCAGAATCTGCTGTGCCAGGCTCCATTCTTTCTCTCCTCCACTTCCATTCACACACCTATCCTTCTGGCCATTGGTCAGCAAGAGATGTGCCTTACAAGATTGGTGAAGTGCTGATATGGTTGGTAGAGGTCACCCTATGAACTAAGTTAACACCAGATAACTTTAACTATAGAAGCTAAAAATGTAAGTCCAACATAGGTTGTGCATCTATAATGACTTGTCCTATGAAACCTGTGTGTATAGGGGCCAACAGAGTCAGAAAAGAGCTTGTCCAAGCTGCATAGCACCCAGGGTCCAAAAGCCATCCCTCATGTATAGATGATGACATTGAAACCCAGGGGGCACTGTCCCCATTAACTCTCAAACTTCACTGCCATAATTCTCACTATTCTATGTTTTCTCTGCAGCCTACTTTCATAAATATGACTTTGAAAACTTAAGAAATTTCAAAAGAGAAACACAAATTACTCCAAGGCAAAATGTTCATTTCTCATTTTATAAGGCCATTGTTAGGACTAAGATCTTCCAACTACTAAAACACTATAATTTTAGCTGGTTAAAAAAATAAAGTATTATTAAGGGATTTAAATACAATAAATAGCCAATATCTAATTTCAAATAGTATTTCTCTCAGTGTTCTCAAAACACTTTAACTGACATAATACTCAATTTTGTAACACCTGACAGAGGATAGAACCTGTTACCAGGTGTTGTCAGGCACTGAAAATTTAATTTGATTTTTAAAATTCTATCTCATACTAATTTTTAGGGGGGAAGGGAATATACTAGGTTTTCTTCCATGCTCCTCCTTTGATAAACTATCTGTCTTGCTATCTCATACACATGAGCATGTTCTCAAATTCAGAGGCCAAAGCAAGAAACTATCAAGTGACAACCTTGGTCCAGTCCATCTCTGTACAGCTGTCACTCACAGACAAAATAACACTGTAAGGACAACCAAATGGCATCTGCCCTGTGAAAACAGCTTCTCTCAAAGCAGGACCGAAGAAAACACTTCAGAGAGAATTTCAAATACCTCTTTCAAACAGCTGTTTCTAATGGTTTCGCATAAGAAGAAAAGAGGACATCACTAATAATTTGCAGTTTACATATATTATCACATTTCACATTCATCACAACTCTTAATGTATGATCATCCCAATTTCTCAGATGAAATCAGAAATTATAAAAAAAAAATTATACCTTCTCCCAAAGTTGGGGTTCAGTAGGGAATGGCGTTGCCTAGGCTTGGCTCCTGATTGAAGTGACTACTGAATTGTGTAAACCTTTGCCTATAACCACTGGGTCTGTGCTGCTTAAACTTTAATGGACTGTCACCTAGGGAGCCTGTATGAGACATAGGTCTTGACACAGTGGATTTGGATGGGATTTAATGAATTTGATGATGATCCATCAACCATACATTGAAAAGCAGAGTACTAGGCTGGACAGTGTCTTCTCAAAGTGTATTCCCTAGGCTAATTAGAAAGGTATAGTCAAGCTGTACCCATGGCCAACTTTGACTAAATTCCTAGATACCTGTGTCTTGCGCTCACCTGGAGAGTACAATTTATGTATGAGCTTGAAAATCAATTGTGAATATCCAGCATTTCCATATATGTGAGAATATATGACATGATTCTTCACTGACTAGATGTGATTTTCTTTTATTTTTTTTAGGTGACAATTTATGACTTATCTGAAAATATCACGATTGATTACAAACTTGTCTGACCAGACAAAAGCTATAAATGGGAAGGAAACCTCAGTCCATGGCACTGTAGAAGTTGGTCTGAAGCTTTGAGGTACCATCTCTAAGAGAAGTCACTGGGGATGCGAGGAATGACACCTCATTAATCTCTCTTTTCCCAAACAGGCAGTGTTTTTGTGTCTTAAATAAAACTCCATGCTGTATACCCAAAACCATATTCTTTGTTTTACAATTTCAAAAACAAACACTTAGTTCAACAAAACACATTTGCATTCTAAATAGTGACAAAGAAATGGGCATTTTCTCTTAATCTGAGAAGAAAAACATCAAATAATTAACAAACAGAAAGAAAAGATAGTTATCTTAGCTCTCCAGTTGGGATGAACAGCTAGACTCTGAGGGAAAATTATAGTGTATAGAAGACTCAGATAGACAAAATCAAAGATTTTAATTAGATTCATCTAAATAGTAGCACTGTCTTTACCTGCCACATCTCTCATAATAAGCAATTACACAAATTACCTCATCGAATTCATTCAGACCTAGACAAAGCAGGTATCACTCTATCCCCATTTTAAAGATTACATAATGGGCTTAGCGAGGACACACAATCTGCCCAAGATGATATGGCTAGTAGAAGCAACAGCTGAGAATTTTTTTTTTTTTACTCAGACCTATAGGGTTCTAAAACATATCAAAGGATACAATTGGAGCTCTGTGTGGTTTGGTGTCATTGTTTCAATTAAGTATATCAAGATTAGTGCAGTAAGTAGTGAATACTGTTCTTCTTGGGACCACAGCTGATCTCTTCCCTAAAGATTGTCATAACACTCTCAAGTAATTCTCTCCATACTCATACTAAATGGATTGATGGACTTTGAGATTTTTCATTTCCAAAGTTTCTGATCCATTCCAGAATATTCACTCTCTTTTTGCCCATACATACTTGCTGTCTGGGTTCTTAAATAGAAGGTATAGTTCTACTCTACTTATGCATCAGAATGAGAAAAACAAAGACCACATATAGACGCATTTCTCAGCTCACCATTGTGCTGAGTCCCCACAGTCAGGTAAGTGGACACCCCTTGAGAATGGAAGCAGGAGTAGAAAAGTTAAGTGTCTTGATCACCGACAGTTCAAAGGGAAGAGCTATCTCCTCCCATATAGAAATAACCACACAGTATGCTCTTCAATGAGGCAATTACACAGGAGGATATGATTAAGAAAAAAATACCATAAATGGCTCTAAATTTGCAAAAGTAACATAATGATACAGAACAAAAGAGCAATAGAATGTGACCAATCTGACCTCAAGAAACTAAATTTCTCCAGTAAAACATTACAGGATTTCTAGCATGTAAGATCATACATGGTCCTCTGGTACGTATTGGGCAGCCCAAGTTGCAAAACGGACTTATCTCATGGTGTGTGTGCGTGTGTGTGTGTGTGTGTGTGTGTGTGTGTGTGTGTGTGTACATGTGTCCATATAATTTAAATATCTTAGGAAAATATGCTCATGGATTTTCAGTACTTCAGCACATTCTAAGGAGAATGACCATGAATCTGAGTCATAAACATCATTCCGTTGTAACAGATGACATTCCTTGAAACAATAGTATTTATATTTTTGCTGTGAAACTACAATGGAAAGCCAAAGGAAACCAAGTACTTTTCACAAAGTAGTATTTCTTTAGCCTTCGCTTGAAGTCATCATTAGAGATTTGAGCCTCTGCCTCTGTGTGGAACTTCCATTTGGGGCTGGTTAGTTTTGAGTCTATATTCACTTCATCCATCTGATTGATTCAAACAACTTTAATGATTCTAACAAAGATGAAGATATTAAGCACAGAGCTCATTATTAGTCAGAAGTCTGCCATGTTCCCTGCTGTATAATTAACTCCTTTCATTCAACACATTTGAAATAGCGTCAATGAAGAATATTTAATTACCTCCCTCCAGAAGAAGGTCTCGACTCAGATTCAGTAGCCAGTTTTACAATGAAGTCCAATTTAAATTGGTCTTAAAATAATGTGTTCACTAACTATAGAGGAAGCTTAAGTCCAGGAAATTTAAACCTTAGAAGTAGAAATTATATGACAGAATTGGAAGAAAAATATCTTCTTTAGCCTGTAATTTGTTGCAAAATGTGTGGAGCATTTTTAATGGCTTTAATGGCAGCATATTTTCCTAAGATATTTAAAGTATATGGACACATGTAGAGACACACACAGGCGCCTGTCCCTTCCTTGCCTAAGTTCCTGGGCTCTGGAGCATGCAGGAGACGTTTGAGGTGTCCTAGCCAGCCTGGTAAGGAGGGTAAAGAGGTTGATATCACACACACACACACACACACACACACACACACACACACA
>CABHPP010105951.1:0-21310 GCA_902168425.1 Peromyscus attwateri | reverse complement strand
TATGGTTGTTACAGGAAATACACATGCTAAATAATGTCTTCTACTCCTTTAAGGGAAAGCTAAAGGAATGTTTAAGATTTTAATTTAAGCTGAAGAATCTTTGCTTTGCATCTAATATCCACTTACGGGTGAGTGCATACCATGTTTGTCTTTCTGGGTCTGGGTTACCTCACTCAGGATGATTTTTTTCTAGTTTCATCCATTTGCCTATAAATTTTCTTGATGTCATTGTTTTTTACCTCTGCATAATACTCCATTGTGTAAATGTAGCACATTTTCTTTATCCATTCTTCCATTGATGGACATCTAGGTTGTTTCCAGGTTCTGGCTATCACAAATAATGCTGCTATGAACATAGTTGAGCAAGTGTCTTTGTGGTGTGGTTGAACATTTTTTGGGTATATGCCAAAGAGTTGTATTGCTGGGTCTTGAGGTAGATTGATTCCCAATTTTCTGAGATACCACCATACTGATTGCCAAAGTGGGTGTACAAGTTTGCACTCCCACCAACAGTAGAGGAGTGTTCCCCTAGCTCCACATCCTCTCCAACATAAGCTGTCATTAGTGTTTTTGATCTTAGCCATTCTGACAGGCATAAGATAGTATCTCAGAGTGGTTTTGATTGCATTTCCCTGATGGCTAAGGATGCTGAGCACTTCCTTAAATGTCTTTCAGCCATTTGAAATTCTTCTGTTGAGAATTCTCTGTTTAGATCTGCACCTCATTTTTAAATTGGATTATTTGGTATTTTGATGTCTAGTTTCTTGAGTTCTTTATATATTTTGGAGATCAGTCCTCTGTCAAATGTGGAGTTGATGAAGATCTTTTCCCATTCTGTAGGCTGTCATTTTGTCTTCTTTACTGTGTCCTTTGCCTTATAGAAGCTTCTCAGTTTCAAGAGGTCCCGTTTATTAATTGTTACTCTCAGTGTCTGTGCTACTGGTGTTATATTTAGGCTAAGCTCCTGGAGTTCAGCTGAAGAGAGGAAGGAGGGATTATAGGAGCAAGTGGGGAATCAAGATCATGATGAGAAAAACCACAGAGACAGCTGGCCTGAACTAGTGGGAGATCACAGACTCTAGATTGACAGCTGGGGAACCTACATGGGATCAAACTAGGCCCTCTGAATGTGGGTGACAGTTGTGTGGCTTGATCTGTTTTTGGGGCCCTTGGCAATTAGACCCAGACCTATCCCAGGTACATGAACTGGCTTTTTAGAGCCCATTCCCTATGGTAGAAAGCCTTACTCGGCCTTGATGCAAGGAGGAGGGGCTTAGTCCTGCCTCAACTTGGTATGCCAGCCTGTGTTTCCTACCCAAGGGAGGCCTTACCTCCTATGAGGAGTGAATGGGGGGTGGGATGGGGGAAGGTAGGGGGAGGAACGGGAGAAGGGGAGGGAGGGAAGGGGAACAGTGGTTGGTATGCAAAATGAAAAAAATGTAAATAAATAAAACAACAACTGAAAAACCGACATTTTGTCCCCCAAAATAGAAACTATACTTCAGACCTACAGACTCTATTAAATTAAAAAGAGCAACATGTGTATTAACAATGATGCATTCAGTCTGAGAGCAATGCTGACTTCAGGGAAGGTAAGCTACAGGGACAGGTGTTAAAAGACACTGTACTCTTATGTGTCCCGGATGTATTGGTCACCATTTTATGCCTCTCATCTAGGTTTTTTAAATTGTACTTCAATGTAAATCTAGAGACATTCTCTAAACATTTTCATGAGTGTTTATCAATGCCTCTCTCAGTGATTTTTATAGAACACAACAATGAACAACTCTCTATCAATACATTGTGCTCACTGCTGGAACTTCTTTCAGATGAGAAGAATCAGATTAGTTGGCTATGGAAAACTCTAGGCTACTGTGCAGATAATTTCAGCCCCAGAGTAGGAAATGTAAGACAAATTAGATGTATAAGACAGCTGGTGCTTAATTTCCCACTGCAGGAGTCCTGGTGTTCTAATGTCCAGATATTGGTGGAGCCTGGTATTCTTCTCTTTATCTATCATCTTTCACTAATTTCAGCATTTCACATTATTCTTAACATTTTATGATCTTTTTTTTGTTTTTTAAATTACAACTACATCATTTCCCTTTCCATTTCTTCCCTCCAACTCCTCCTACACATTCCTCTTTCTGTTTATCAATTTCATACCCTCTTGTTTTTTAAATTATTTGTACATACACACACACACACACACACACAAGGGGGGGGTTCAAAGTGGTAACAGAAATGATTTAGAATGCCTTGGCCCCAAACTAAGCAATGCCAACAACCTTTACAAGATGGAAAAAGATGGGCAGAACTTCCATTAGACACACTATAGGGAATCAGCACTGCTGACACCTTGATTTTAGGTCAATAAAATGGATTTTAGACTTTTAACCTCCAGAACCTGAAAGGAATAAATTTCTATTATTTTTCTCTGCAGAGTGTGTGATATTTTGCTGTAGCCGTCAGAGGAAATGAATACTCTATAAGAAGATATAAAATGTAACCAATAGTCTTTCCAGGTCTGTAGAATTGGTACTATGTATTCAAGGCAATGATAAGGTGCAAGGAATAAACTTCCTTAGCCATCAGACAAAAGAAGTATATCATCCAAGAGTCAGAAAAACACTTCCTTTAATGAGCCAGTGCAGTCTTTTCAACTCATTAAAAAAGAGTTATGGAACTCTCTCTCATTTTTTCCCAAAGGTTAAAATCCTTTAGGGTAAACACAGAGCAAAGAAAACTAAATTTACACTAAGTAGCCTTTAAAGGAAAGAATGGCGGATGCCTTCTAGTCTTCAGGTCATGGGAAATTGCACCCTTCCTTTCCTTAACTATGCTCCAATCCCATTGCTAAGGTGCTGTCAGATAAAAGAGCAATCTTACAATTTCACTAGCAAAAGCACACACAAATCCATGTTTGCATAGAAATTGAACTGTAGGCTTTGAGTATAACAATGCCCACATTTAACAGCATTGCCCTGGAATGATGATGCCCTAGTGACTTCACATTGTTGGTTTGACTTATCATTAATGTTTTCAAAAGCTCAAGGGCAGATGAGAAAAATCAAAGTTGAAGGGAAGAAACATAAGTGAATGGAAAGACAAGAATCTGAATTTGATTCATGTTTAACTTTTCAGAGAAACAAAGGAAGTATACAACTTAAAGCAGTTTTATTAAGAGCTAACCACTGTGGGATGTGCAGCCAGAGCTGTGCACTAAGGAGCTGTGAATCTATTATTATGTAGCATTTCTATATTAGTGATTAACCTTGGACGATTTCTTTCTTAGTTCTTCAGTACTTTCTCAAGCAAACCCAAAGTTAATAGTTTGTACTTTGCAGGGATGAGCAGCAGACAGAATAGATAATGCACATTAGGAAAGTGTATTGTGTATGCTAATTAAACATTATTTTTTTCTAATTTTCTATTGTTCTAATTCAGGGAATTCTACTTTTTTTTTTTTTTTTTTTTTTTTGGTTTTTCGAGACAGGGTTTCTCTGTGTAGCTTTGTGCCTTTCCTGGAGCTCACTTGGTAGCCCAGGCTGGCCTCGAACTCACAGAGATCCGCCTGCCTCTGCCTCCCGAGTGCTGGGATTAAAGGCATGTGCCACCAACACCCAGCTGAAATTCTACTTATTAAATAAACTAATGAAATTATTGTCATTAATTTTCTTCAATATCATATATGCAGATATACAATAACTATCCTCTCAGAGTTAAACGGAAAAAGAAGAAAAACTTCCTTAAATAGTGAAGAAAAGTAACTTGCTTGGCAGCAGGTTACTAGGTCACAATCACATCTGTGTAATCCATAGTCTTCTATATTAGGCATCCTGGAAGGTTTTACATGTAATTGCTTCAAATAAGATTTCAATACTCAGGTTTGCTGGATTACATCTCTGTTGCCCAGATAAGTACCAAATGCCTTGAAACTTAACAGCTATGTATTTAAAATGAAGTTAGGTGTAGTACTTTATTTGTGGGTGACTGTGAGAATTAGATGCAATAAAAATACAATGGATTTGCAGTTTTTATTTGGTGTTAAAGTTGATGATTATCATGGGCCTACAGATTTTGTTAATATCCTTGTTAAATAGTATTATTTTCAATATAAGTGTGGCATTTTCTCTAAAATAAATATATTCTGTAAGAGGATATACGTGTGTACATCACACACACAGAGACACAGACACACACACATGCACGTGTGCATGTGTGCGAAAGAAAGAGAGAGAGAGAGAGAGAGAGAGAGAGAGAGAGAGAGAGAGAGTATGAAAGAAAGAGAGAAAATGATGCAATATAGGTTTTTCAGCTAGATAACTTGCTATAAACAATGTTGAACCTAGAGAGCCGAGTTTCAGGAATTGAGTATGTTGAAGGCAAGCTCTGTCTCTATGTGAAGTACAATTTCCAAGGAGTTCATAAGAATATATCTGATTAAAGTTAACCAACCTATAATGAAAGGGCATGTTGACATTCTTCCAGAAAGAAACTTGTTTTGTTTGCAGTTTGGATGTGGCAGTCTTAGAGTTGATGTTCACATCATAGTCATCATGTTATTGGCAACTTCGTTGTGGCTCCCAGATGAGTCATCAGTTGAATGAAGGAAACCACAGATAATGTAAATGATAAAGAAAACTTAATGGAATCTTACTTATGTGAGTCTGTTAATAAGTTGTTTGCCTATTTGAGTTTTCTTACTAAAAAATAGAATAATGAGAATATGTGTTAGGAGATCATTACTATTGATTGTAGAGCTGCTTGCTTGATATAAATATGGCAATTATAATTACTGTGATATAGATAGTTGATGAGATGAACAGGTTCCAAGTTGAGCACATAGGAAAACTGAATTAAGTAGTGACTTTCATATACATTTACCTAAGAGAAAAAAAAAAGATTTCAAGTTATAGTGGCCCACTTTATGCAAGTATCCATGAAGATCAGGAGGGAGGGCATCAGAATTTTATTGAGAAGAAAATAAATGGGATGTTTTCAACTGACTAGAACTATAATTCATGTAATCTTTTGTGGCTTATACTGTTGGTTAGGACAGACATTGTAACTTTCTCTCATTCTCTTCATGATTTCTAGGATGAGAAAGCTTTTGAAGTTGGAGTGATGACTGATTTTAATAAATGGTAGACCATTTCAAGTAAAAGCATCTAGAACTTTGTAATGGTTTATTATTGGAATTGTTCATCATTGGGGCATAACATGGTCTATTCTGATTGAAGAACATCCATAATTCTCTTATTAGTGGCTAGAAACACAGCTGTGCTTTTAAGACTCACAGAGAATCCCATATTCAACTAGGTTCTTGAAATCATGTACCTTGCCTTCTTTTCTAGAAACTTATTTTTCCTTTCCTTATAATTTTAACAGAATAGCATCTCTAGTTCTATGAAAATAATACATAACAGTTGTTTTTATACAATTTGTAGCAAGTTTATTTAGAGATCTGTGTAGAAACCTTTATGCCTATGTGAGGACAGATTGATGGCACAGAAATGAAGGAGCCTTAATAGCAAAGACATTCTAGTGAAGGAACCAATAATTATAAAGCAATTAATCGTACTTGGAATTGTATCAAAGGAAACAGCCACTGAACAAGAAGCACTCTTATTTATTTATCAGTCTAGAAAAAATTCAGCAACCTAAAGATTATATTTACTTGCCAAGTTACAGGCAAGATCCTGGGATGAGGATTCAATGTGATCTAATCAATGGAGATTAACAAACCCCAAAGGAAAAACAAGGTGTGTGGGAAAGAGACTGAAAAGTCTTAAGCACATAACCCAGGCTTGTGAAGCTGTTTAAGAAGCATTACCTAGAGAGGTTAGCAACCACAGGAAAGATAGCTTAAAGGATGGGAATACTGGACCCAAACTTTAAAGATCAGTGGCCACCATAGGTGAAGCATAGAAGCTGGAAGCAATGATAGATGGATTTGGGATAGAGACTCCTTAATGAATAACTCCGGCATGTGTTAGGCCTTTATGACTGGCAGGGGTTTGAAAGGTAATAGTTGATGAGCGAGTTGCATGGTAAAGTTTGGAGACACGGTAAGAACTAGAAGGGAAACAAGAAATTTGGTCACAGCACACAGCTGGATGGTTGGCATCTGGAAGTTTTAACACAACAGAGTGGGTAGTTGTCTGTGAGCCAAGCTCAGCACTGACAGGTGAAGTACAGAGCATCACCACAGCGACAGAGAGGAATACAGTGGATGAGGAACATGGCATTACTCCTAAGAAAATGGAGGCTGTAGTTTACAGACTACTGTAGTTGACTTACAAGCATGATTGCGTTAAATCAGGCTTTCAGGTAAGAGGCAAGGAGCACCTTGCCTAAGTCTATAAGGAACTAGACCATATTTTACTTTTGCCTTGGTGGATCTCTTCCAAAACTTATTTTCCATCCATTTGCATTGTAACATCATTAGTTTTTTGTAGTGCTGCCTGTGAAGACGACTTTCCACCCATCAGTAAAGCAAATCTACTTTGTGTCTTCTTTACATCAACAATCTTAATTTTGTTTTTTCTTACCAGGCTTGAGAGGCTGTGATGCACCTGTGCATCGTATTTGCTTTGCTTCTGTTCCCACCCCCAATAACGCTTGCCTAAACTAGTCTATTTGAATGACTGTTTATCCTATTCATCACCAATAAGAACATCACACTAAACAAGCCATGGTCCTTCTCTTTCAAAAGTTCTGACATCGCTGTTCTTGGATGAAGTGTTGACATCCTAAAATGGTGTCCATAGGTCAAAATTTATTGAATTTGCTAGAAATAAAATACCATACCTTTCTCTTCTTTCCATATCCAGCTAAGAATCTAAGTACGTGATGTTGTTCTCTGCATATTTACCCTGACTATGTAGCATCTTTGAGTACATGTTAAAGAACTCCACCATGACAGCAGTGTAATACTTAGAAATTGGGTTTGACTTCCAGAGACTTGAGGAAGTGCCAGCATGTATCTGAATATATACATAAACATATAGCATATTTGCTATTACTAGAGAAATGTCATATATTCCTGTAACACGAATTGCTAAACAGTCTTATTAATAATAAAAAAAAAAACCCAGAGCCAGATACTGGAGTGAAAGCTAAAAGATCAGAGAAACAGAACAAGCCAGCCACATTCTTACCTTTACAAAATCCTCAGCCTCAAGAGGAGAGTTCCTGTTTCCTCATACTTTATATACCTTTCTGTGTCCTGCCGTATTACTTCCTGGGATTAAAGGTATGTGTCCTTCCTAAGCAAAGATATGAGATCCCAAGTGCTGGGATTAAAGGTGTGTGCCACCATGTTCCCAATGTGGCCTTGAACTCACAGAGATCCAGACAGATCTCTGCCTCCTGAGTGATAGGATTAAAGGTGTGTGCCACCACTGCCTGACCCCTATGTCTAATTTAGTGGCTGGCTCTGTCCTCTGATCCCCAGATAAGTTTATTAGGGTACACAATATATCACCATACATTCCTACTCAAGATAGCCAGTTTTAGGAAATAAACATGAAACCAGGTGCCTTCAGCTTATATACTAATATTCCAGAATTAATAGAGGTTTTTACCCAAGACCACTTAGTGGGAGACTTTGGACTTCATGAAGCTAAACTGAACTAGTATCAAGAATAATTTAATACCACATAAAGAAGTATGTCCTTTTGCAACAATATTTAAAGTTTTGAGATCTTAATATGATTACATTATTTCCTGCTTTACTTTTCTTCCTCCGAACTCTCCCATGCACCATATATACTTACATATATATTTCAACCAGGCATTCAGCATCTTAGTACATCATGCAAGAGCAATGTAATGAATGTTTTACTATTGTACAAAAGTCCTGTTATTTTTTTCATTTTTCACTGAAGAGTTGGGAAGGATGGTGCCCCTTCCCTTTCCTTTAGAAAAAAACAAAAACTTGTTCATGGAGCTCGTATGCTTTTCTGGAAAGGTGAGAAGATCTCACATATCATGGAAGCATATACAGAAGCAAACAAGGGTACACACTGTAAAGGCACATTTTAATACGTGTTTATATGTTTATTTTTAATTTAATTAACTTATTTTCATTTATTTTACATACTGACTACAGTTTCTCCTCCCTTCTGTTCTCTGGCTGCCTCCTCCCTTTCCCCCACTCCCATCTACCCCATCCCCATCCACTCCTCCTCTGTCTCCATTCAGAAAGGGGTAGACCTCACATGGGCTTGAACAAAGCATGAAGTTGAGGTAGGACCAAGCACCTCTCCCTGCATCAAGGCTGGGCTAGGTAATCCAGCATGGGGAACAGATTCCCAAAAGTCAGGAAATCTATGCATCCCTCTTTGGGTCCTCTTTGTTATCTAGCCTCCATGGGACTGTGGATTGTAAGTTGGTTATCCTGTACTTTATTCCAAATACCCACTATGAGTGAGTACATACCATTGTCTGTTTTTCTGGGTTTGGGTTACCTCATTCAGAATGATTGTTTTCTAGTTCTGTCCATTTGCCTAACAAATTTCATGAGGTCATTGTTTTTCCAGCTGAGTAATACTCCATTGTGTAAATGCCAGGAGTCTGGAAAAAAGAGAGGAGGGATTGTATGAGCCAGGGGAGGTGGGGGGCAGGGTCATGATGGGGGAACTCACAGAGACAGCTGACCTGAGCTCATGGGAGCACATGGACTCTGGACCAACAATTAGGGAGCCTGCACAGGACTGACCTAGGCGCTCTGCATATGTGTGACAGCTGTGTGGCTTAGTCTGTTTGTAAGGTTCCTAACAGTAATATCAGGACCTGTCCCTGGTGCTTAGCTGTGCATTTATATGTTCATTTTTAAAAGAACGGTATACTGTATCATTGAGAAGTGAGGGACTACTACTTTGGATTTAAATTCATTTTTGTTTCAAACAATGGAAGAATTGTTTGACATTTCATACTTGAATTTTTGGAGTCAGTATTCTTAAAGAACACATTCCTTTCTGTCTCAGATCACTTCACATCAGTGTGTGGTCTGTTGCGGTAGAAAATCAAAGAAGAGATTGAAGCCACTGAAGGTTGAGAGAAGTTTGCAAAGTCTCTCTGACATTTCCCATATCTGGTAAGAACTTCAAGGACTCTAGATAAAGTAGACTTTTTCAAAATCTTATGTTCTTCCAAAGATTCCTTTTCTCACCTTCATAACTTGTTTCTGAAGAAGGTTATATGTGTGTTTTGCCTGAAGACTTTGTGACAGTTCAAGATTCTATTCACTTTATTGTTCCTTATGGTTTGAAAACAAGTGACAAACACTGACCTATGAGATCTCGTCCTCTGCATGTAAGTAGGCAAACTGTCAAAATTTTCTTTTAAGATCACAGTAAAAATTTGGTCTCTAAACCATGGCTATTGAAATTTACCAGGTAAGATGAATACAATAGGGGCAAGAGTTTCATAACTAAGTAGAGTGCCATCATTAATCATCAGTAATTCAGGCATCTATTGGATTTAGCACATATAACTTCAAGAAGATTGATATTATCAATTAACTCATCACATCTTGATGACAGTCACAGGATTGACTCAATATGCCTATCTGACATGTAGTCTAATTTATCATTTTTATTTGCATTTATAATCCCTTTCCATCTCTATAGTGACCAATTGCTTATTTTTATGTACAAATCATCTCTGTGTAGTTGCCTGGTCAGTAGCATGAAGTTAAAATGAATATAAGTTATTATGTACATTGTTAGAAATGATTGGTGGAGAATGCAATAAAATAACATAAAAAAGTGAAAGCTGCATTGGACAGTGAATTACTTTCATTTTCTCATCAAATTAGCATATTAAAACTTGCTTATCTTGAGTAAGTCTGAACCACCCGCTCCTTTTTGATTAAGTTTCTTCATACATAAAGTTTCTGTGTCTTCTGCATCATTACCTCACACTCCTATCCAATTTAGTAAGAGCTTCAGGAAGGCTATCTATTATACTTTTTCATATCTTCTAATTTTTCACTTTAATATAAATTTTTGGAATTTCCTAGGTCTCAACCTTTCCAGTGTCACAGATTTGGCACTAAGTTCTCCCCTTCCATGTTAACTTTGTATCATTGTAATAAATACCTTGGATAACCAATTATAAAATAAAAGGTCTATTTTGGCTCACATTTTTGGAGGGTTCTGTTCGTAGTAGATTTGCCTCATTACTTTTGATTGATTGTCAAGGCAGCATTTCCTGTTGAGAAAATAGAATAAGGATATGGAATTCATGACCAGAAAGTGAAAGTGAGAGGAAGACCCAAGAGTTCTAGTAGCTCTCAAGTGTATGCTGTCAGCTCCAATATTCATCAGTTCCTCATTGAGAGGAAATTCTTACTGTGTTTTATTTTCTCCGATCAGTCCCAACATATTTATTTGGAATTTCTTTGCTTTTACTGTTTCCTCTTACTCTAGGAATGGAACAAACAAGCTCATGCAAAGTTGATAACACTATCCCACATATCCTCATGTTCCAAATGTCTAATAACTTCAATAAGTATAGCAAAGAATAATACCAACTCAGGACACTGAAGGCTCCCAATTATCCAGTTTTCTTCCCTTCTATGTTTTTTTTCTTCTGTAGTAATTTGTTCACAAATTAATACATTTAGCATATGCTTAAAGCCTCCTGTACAATATTGTTTCATAGAGACAGTAAGCAATGTGTTATTCTTATCAATATCTCTCATGGTTTGTTCTCTGACCAAGTTAGTCCATCTAAGTAATATTTTGAATATTAGATAAATAAAGTGAACTTTTAAAAACTGATTTTATTTAAAATTCCAACTTTCTACTTGGTATTTTCCTGTATTTGTTTATTTCTTAAATTGTTTCCTTGTTTGTTGATAGAAGGAATGGCCTTGAACTTACAATGTAATCAATGAAAGCCTTGAACTCCTGATTTTCTAACTTATATATCTCTAATGTTGGGACTACAGGCATACACCAACACACCCAGCTTGATTTTTATTACCCTTTTAACTTTTCATCCAAAACATAATTCTTTATTTTACTTATTAGACTTACTAAATTATATTTTCCCTGTATTAATGAGTGGGAAATTATTTAGCTAGTTTCTCAAACTAAAAGTCAATGTCCATATTGATTCTTTCATTTCTCTTTACTGCTCATGAATAATAAACAAATACTAACACTCTTCTGAGCAGTGTTTAACATGACTTCTACTTCCCATCATGCTTATTTGGAATCTACCATATATCTCCAGTCTAACAACTACACAGTCTACTTGTAAGATTCCCTATTCCTTGCATGATGATCAAGTTCTTTCTTTTATGCTTTTCTTTGTTTATATTGATCTTTGGTGTTTGATGCCTAATCTATGTCTACAACCTCTTCTCAGTTTAAAGTATCCTTGACTCTCAACACTCTGGCCAGCTAGTCATCTTCCCAGTCTTTCAAATTTATCAAGATTTTTTTTCAATCAGTGATCTAAATACTTGCAGTTTCCTCCCTTTGTCCCATGCATTCTCTTATTCATTTCCTTAGTTGTTATTTTCATTCTTCAGTTTGCAGGAAGACACTTCAGATATGATGTCATGATATATTCCAGCTCATTTGTAGCCCCTCTGCCTAACTTTTATATTCTCTATAAAGGAACTCCAATTTCCCTCTCATAATGCCTAACAACTACATTATTCAGTGAACATTGTTTACACATGGTATTGATAATGGACACCTTATTTTCCATCTCTTCTTTCTTCCTCAATGGGATCCCACTATATATCACAGGCTAGCCTCAGCCTATGACCTCCCAGGCTCATCATCATAAATTCTGGGATTACAGGCATGTGTCAACATATCTCAGTTAGGAAACATCTTATTAAGCATCTCTTCAACATTTTATACATGAATGAAAATTAAAAATAAACTAATTGACATAAGTGATTGTTTTTAGATAACTAGAATGTAGAGAGCTGGACTGTCCAGTATTATACACAATGACTACAGCTTTCTGAGACAGTTGTTTCCAAATCAAGTTATTTCACAGAGAAAATACCCATATTTTTTCCTTAGTAAACAGTGGTGTTTCCATATATATGCTGGTAGTTTGTAGTTGTAAATGAAGAGTGTTTCAGATGAGTATATTATAAAAGTTGTAACTCATTTTTTCTAGTGACAAACCTTTTCTGTTCATGCAGATAGGGTATCACCCATTTGTGTTGTTTCAATTCTTATTCTTGCTACTATTTAATATTTACTCCTTTAAAACATTTCTTGGAAGAATAATCAAATTTCACTGGTATATCTACTTCTGTTAATAGAGAGATGTTATAAATCAGCTACATATTATATCAATAAATTGTTTGGAATTGAAAATGAGATTCTTTTGTGAACCAGTAATGATCTTATAACAGGATTCATTTTATTAAACCTATTTCATCATCAGTAATACAGAAGTAGCCACTTTTCAATTCATACTAGATATTAAGGTTAATGTCAATTAAGTGTTATACACCAGAAACATGGGGAGCTGGACAGCTGGTTCAGTAATCAAGAGTTCAGTTCCCAGCATCAATGACAGGCAACTTACAACCTCCTGTAACTCCACACACAGACACATATATAAACACATAACTAAAAACAAAATTAAAAATCTAAAGGCTATGCACCAGAAATGTGTAATGAGAAGTTTTAATGTCACATTATTTTTCTATAACTTTTCCTACAATCTATTATAAAGCTCAACTTAAATATTTGAAAATTAAATAATTAAAACAAAATAGACATGACAATGATTTTCAAATATGTCCTGAAGTGACCTATCTATCTGTCTGTCTATCTATCTATATTTAATCTATTTATAAATATTCTAGGTGTAGAGATAGGTAGATGTAGCAGGAATCTTAAAAGTTCTTATTAATAAAATCAAACCTGCAGCCAGGTATTGGGGTGAATACTGGAAGATCAGAGAGATAGAACAGGCCACAGCCACCTCGCCTCGCCAGTTCTTCAGCTGGTCCTGTTTCCTCAGACTGGAAGCCTCTGAGTCCTCATCCAGAATGAATCTCAGCTGAATTGCTGCTAGAAGCCTGAAAGCTTAACCAGCCAAAAGCTTAACCAGGCCAAATGCTTCTAGTTCCTGGTCCTCACGCCTTATATCTTTCTGCCTTCTACCATCACTCGCTGGGATTAAAGGCATGTGTCACCATGCCTGGCTGTTTCCAATGTGGCCTTGAACTCACAGAGATCCCAGATGGATTTCTGCCTCTGGAATGCTAGGATTAAAGGTGTGAGTGCCACCATTTTCTAGCCTTTGTATCTAGTGGCTGTTCTGTCTCTGACCCCAGATAAGTTTATTAGGGTGCACAATATTTTGGGGAACACAATACCACCACAGGTAGATGAATAGATAAATACATAGACAGCTATATCAGACAATTTGCTTGAAATTTACAAATGCCAGCCTTCTTTCTTGTAAAATTATAATAACTTTCAAGGAGTAAATTCTATATTTCCAATTTTAAAGGAATCAATGATAAGTTAGCAATTGAAAAATTGTTGTTTAGGCAAAAGGACTATATTCCACCATTATTTTACTCCTTGAAAATGAAACTGAATGTACATGGGATTTGTTAAACCAAAGCAGGAGCATTCATCAGAACTCAGATATAATTAATGTATTAGTGAGGGAGCATTTTCTGTTTTCCTTCTTTTCTTTTATCCCCTTAATTCAGTCTTAGGTTGGTCCCTATGCCAGATTGTTGTATGCTCTACCATTCTGTATTCTTATTTTTCTGGACTTAGAGAATTGCATCAGCTGTAATAGTCTCTCTTACAGGCAGATAAAGCTACAGAGGTGAGTTCCATGCTGACTAAGCCGCAGGGAGTGCTCCCAGTAGCTCCCTCTTGGTTGCCACATCATAGTGACATTTCTGCCAATTACTCTTTAAATAACTGCATGAGGATCCTCGTGGGCTCTTCCAGTGAGCGGTATCAAAAGATGAACTTGGCAAATATCTAAAGTAATATATTTTTGTGGGCTTGAGGCAGCATAAATCTGTGGGTTTATATCTTATAACACTGTTACCAGTATCATCCTATCAAAATGAAACTCCCTGATTCCTGAAGGACACGTTTGTTTTGTTTGGTTTTGTTTTGTTGTTGTTGTTGTTGTTGTGGTGAGATGGGGTTTCTCTGTGTAGCCCTGGCTGACCTGAAACTCACACTACAGACCAGGCTGGCCTCAAACTCACAGAGATCTACCTGCCTCTGCCTCCCGAGTGCTGGGATTAAAGGTGCGTGCACCACATCCAGACTCCTGAAGGATCTTAACATCATATTCCAAATGCAGCCATGTGGCACATGGGCCTGTTGATAGTCACTGCCTTACAATGATACGTTTGGTTGCTTCCTTTTTAATAAAATCTCTCTCTCTCTCTCTCTCTCTCTCTCTCTCTCTCTCTCTCTCTTCTCTCTTTGTCTCTCTGTCTCTCTCTCTCTTCTCTCTCTCTGTCTCTGTCTCTCTGTCTCTCTGTCTCTCTGTCTCTGTCTCTGTCTCTGTCTCTGTCTCTCTCTCTCTCTCTCTGTGTGTGTGTGTGTGTGTGTGTGTGTGTGTGTGTGTGTATGTGTATGTGTCTATGTCTGTGTGTGTGTAATGTGTCTGTTGATGCATAGCACATGTGTGAAGGTCAGGGGACAACTTCCTGAAGTTGATTTTTTCCTTCTTTTTCTGTCATACATCCCAGAGCTAGAACTCAGTTTACCAGCCTTACACAGCAAACACCTTTAGGCACTGAGCCAGTTTGCTGACCCTTACTTTCATAGTTTTAATAGATCTTCTTTTTAAAAAAATCCTTTAAAAATATTTCTTTTACATAAGTCATTAAAAAACTTCTGGAAATATTGAGTATTCTACATAGTTAATCCCAAATAATCATCATTTTCACCTAAAGTAGCTGATGTCCATAGTTCCTAAGGAGAAAGCCAGGGGTAAATTAAAACCATGTAAATGATGACACACGATAAGCATGTTCTTTATGCGAAGCCATGATTTAATTAGAATGAACACGGAAGAAAAACTTTTTCCCAAAGTAGAACAATATCAAGCTTTGCAAAAATACTAAAGTAAGTGATATACATCCATCCCTAAAGCACCAAGAAGTTCTGTGGAAAGAAAATTACTATAGAATGAGCACGCATTACAGCCCCACGAAACAAGAGCCCTCCCTGTGATGCTGGCTGATCTCTCTCGAAGTTAGAAGCATGAGGTTGCTTCAGCTACTCATGAATTTCTTCAGTAAGGACAACGCCAACCACCCAAGGAAGAGGAGTATCGTTGGAACCTGCCATATGTACAGCTTGTGGGCCTGTAGCAGTCAGACATGCAGCTAAAAGGCTGGCATCCATAGGTCAGGTTTCTCAGTGGTGGACGATCATAGGGAAGATAGTTCAGGGGTTGACGACCGTAGGTCAGGTAGCCCAAGGGTTGATAGCCATAAGACTGGTAACTTGGATAGAAGCAGCTCAAAGGTTGTCTACAGGATGTTGGACAGCCAACGCTGGAATTGCAGGATGGGACAGGAAGGCAGCTGTTTCCTTCCTGGGATCCAGATATCCCTGAAGTAACTGGAGATCCGACTGAAGGGCTGCCAGTGTTCCTGATGCAGCTGGTTGATTGGCCGCTCCCATGTTCACCGCCGGGCTCGCGGCAGTTGTCACATGATGCATTGCTGCCCAGGCTGCTAGTAGGAGAGCAAGGGGCATTTCTACACCTCATCTCAGTGGAGCAAAGACCAACGGGTGAGGTGACAGGAACGTTACTAGAGTTCCTGGGAGAAGAAGAGCTGCAGACTTCTGAGCGGCAGTTATTAGACATGATAGCAATAGAAAGACCGACAACCAGGCCTCGATTCAACTGCAGAGAACAAGTTGCTGAAGTGCGTTTGTTACCTGCTAGACTTCTTTATATACCCTGGGTGCTGGGTGTTGGTTCTGTCTATAGCCCATCCTCCTGGCATCTCTTTAAAATATTATTTAGTTGCCTACTAAGCAGTCCTCCCACTAACTCATAAAAGATACATCATCAGTGTCACATCTTTCAAATGACTGTCATTTCAAAGTCAATCTGGTCCTCCTCATCTAATTTCTAACTAGAAGCAATTTTTCCTTTAACAGTCTTAACAGCTTTTTAAAGTTACTGTTAAAAACCCACCAATGCCTCTATATAATTGGTGATAATTTACTTAAAGTCACTTACTTATAAAATAAAAAAGAATATATCTTAATGTTTAAAGTTTTAATAACATATTGGCAAGTGATAAATAAAATTGAGAAAACTGATCTCAGACACATAATACTTCTTTGGAGAGTTAACCTGAATTTAAAACCCACACGACCACTGGGAAACCTGATTTAGATATTGTTTTCCAGTGTATCTTTCCCAGTAAGGAATGGTGACCTGAAAATCCTAGGTAATTTTTATGAAGATCCACACCCAAAGAGTATGTGTCACTGTTCTGTCTTTTATTAGAATGAAACTGGAGGTGTTAGCACACATATTTGACAGATGCTGTGTACCAAGAAAGCCACATTTCCTTCGAGGCATGCCCATGTGAGTTTACAGAATGATACTATAAATAAAAAGTGTGCCTTATTTCTAGCCAGTTTTCCAAAGACTGTCTTCTTATACACAAAATATTTTTAAATAGCTCATGTTTTCCATATTGTTTATCAGAGAAATGCTATTTAGTTCCTTTTTCATGTTGGACATCTAGAGTCACAATGTATGGTTGAAAAGGAAGTGAAAATTCCTGGTCTAGTCTGCCAATCAAAATCATGTTTGTAGCTTAGTTACATTACTGTACCCTACCACTCAATCTAGGCCACGCCACTTAGATAAATGGCCTCTTAGTGTTCCTTGAAGAGCTTAAATTCAGGAGAGTGTTTGCTTGCATCATATGCCTCTGGAAACAAGTTCTTATTGGTACTTGTTGGGGTGGGAAAATAATAGACCTTAGCTAGTTTTCTTAGTCTGTATATTTCAGTTTTACCTTCCTGAAGCAACAAAAGCCAACATTTTTGGCCAGAGAAAATATAACCAGAACTTGTACATTATCAACTATTCAATTATTATATTCTCAGATGCAACATTTTTAAGTTTTAATTCTTTCATATAAAAACACCATCACATTTCAAACAAGGTCACCAGTACCTTGGAATTTAATGAAAAAAAAAAAAACCTGGATGGAAAATTTGGGCCATTATCTACCCAGGAAGTCCTCATCAGAGTTGACTATAAGCTTGACCTGAAGCACAGCAATTCAGTGTAGTCAGCACTGAGCCTTGTTTCAGATATTTTCATAGATGGCTATGGTAAACATCACTATGAGGGCAAAAACTGTCCTCTTTTACTGAGGAAGAACATTCTTTTGCCATGAGAACACTCATAGCTAACTTTTCTTGTTAGAAATTCTGAAAGTCTCTCAGGGCTTACTCATTAGAATTTAGTAATCCTAAAGACATCTTTTCTATTTGCAAGACCAGGAAGCATCCACACTGGCATTGTGTTTACATCTGTTCTGGGTGTGTATTTCAACAGTCCCATTTATTTAAATCCTTTTAATACTGGGAAGACTATAAACACACATTTTATGATTCTTCAATAAACCAAAAATGGATTGAGTCAGGTTATAATTCTGTTTATTGAATAAGAAGACAGCTAAGTAACAACATACCTTCCCTTCCCTGCATTGGATCTTGGAGATTTTTTAAAATCATGGTTATTGTTTGAGAATTTCATACATGCATATCATGTATTTTAATTAAGTCCAGTCCACAGTCTCCCCTCCAATATGTGCTTTAGTCTTCTCCCTTCCTTTATAGTCCCAACTCCAGGTGCTTTGTTTTGAAACCCACTGACTCCATTCAGTGCTGCCTATGTACTCATGGATACAGGACCATCTACTGGATTATGTGTAGACGCCCCTCCAACTGAACTCTTATTCTAACAGTAGCCATCGGTTTTCAACAGCTCCTCAACTAGAAGTGAGACATATTTTCTTTTTTTTTTCTCCCAATGGTCAACTGACTATTTAATCTAGAAAACAGTTACCACAAGCCGTACATATTTCCCAGTTCCATAGAGTTGTCTAATACTTAAGCTACATATCAGCTAAATACTCAGATGTGGGTTTCTCCATGTGAGATGTGGTTTTGCTTGCTCAATTTATCAGTAATTAATTAAACATGGAGTTATGCTTAAACATGTCATATTGGATAGAGGATATTCTGGATTACCATACCCCATAGCTACATCCGCCATTGGAGACCCATGGCATAATTAGCTGGACATTACTGTTAATAAGATAAATTAATCCCTTCTGTAATTCACTGAGTACACAAGTGTATGCTTGATGGGGTAAATAATGGGAATTTATCTATGAGGTACTGTATTTTTAAATACTTGTATAGAAAAACTGTGTCCTGAATATCAAAGGAGGAGAAATGTTACTACCTCTGCCCCCTGAACCCAGCATAAGTGAAACAGGAAACAAACACAAACTCCTCATAGTTTTCATGGCCTTCTAAAAATCAGTCCACTTACATGGTGATTAATTTGCTCTGTGTACATCAATTGGGACAGATGTTGAAGTTTGTATAGAAGATTGGGAGGGGCTAGATTTACTTTTCTTTAGAATGAGAATTTTCAAGCTCTTAGAACCAAATTAAATAAAAGAAGACTAGTGAAGAAGAAACACAGAGGCTGGTGAGAGAAAGGCACACAGTTTATATATTTGACCCTACAGCTTTAACAACCTTGACAGTCAAGTAACATTAACTCTTTTAGGGGGAGGGCAATGGCATGCTACATATAGCCTCTGGGTAGATGGTTAGTAAGCAAGTAACAGCAGGAACAGCAGGCACATAGGGTCATAATTCCCAGAGGATCAGAAGAAACAAGATGGCATAGTTTTCACAGGCTGTGGGGGTGGCAGGGATCACAGTCAGTGATAGCCAATAGTAGGAGGAACATACAATTCTACCTCCCACAGCAGCCCTATTGGGATTTTTACACCATGAATTTGGAAAGCTAGTAGGTACTCCTATTAATAAATATATTGTTTCCCTTTATTTTTCTGTCTGAATGTAGTTTTTCTGTCTTTATTCGTCTTTCCCTCCACTGTCTGTTCTAATGATGAGATTCACTGAGTTCCCAACCTCAATCATTGTAGTTTTATTTATGTAAGTTTGATCTGTGCCTCTCTTTTTAATCTTTCATATCTCTATTTACCATGAATATATTTCTTCTGACTCTGTGAGCATATAAGCATGGTTCACCTTACTGTTATAATGTTTTTCCTAGGTAGCTTTAGCATTGGAATCATTTGTCCTCTGGTTTTGATTGACTTGTGTTTCTGTACAGTATGAGTCTTATTTCAGTGTTTCTTTGCATGCTTTGGAAACATCAGTTGGATGCCAGATGCTGTTATTTAACATTTTGTCTGGGGCATATATTTTGTGTTCCTATAAACATTCCCCAGCTTTGTTCTGGGGTAAAGGTGATTTACATGGAAACAGTTTGATCCTTTGGAGTGTTGCTTGCATGGAACATTAAGTGAAATTCAATCAGTACTTTATCTCTGATTATTTTTGCCTAAGCAAAACATCCCTTTGATTCCTCCGCCAATTTTCTGCTCTATCTGGAGGGAAACTACGTGATTCCCAGACACTGAGCTGTGAGTTTCTTTGATAATTGTATCAGGCAGCTCTTCTCCAACTTCATGAGTTTCCTTCACCTGCATGGATTGATCATTAAGCTGTAGAGAAGGCTTTGGTGAGCTTTGCAGATCCTTGCAACTCTCCCTACATCCATCTGCAACTCTCCAGGACGTGACCCTTCACCTCCTCTTTGCTGGAGAGCTTGAAAAGATCCATGCCTCCTATACTTTGTTCAGTTTTATGATTATTTCAACACACAAATTCACCTACTATTCCATTTTGTCTAGAAGAAATCCAGATCAATTAATTTGAATCTCTACTTTCATATGGGCAAATATCTCTATGAGAAAGAAAACCAATTCATCCTATTATTGGAGATAATTGAATATAAGTTCCATACTTATAGCAACATTTCTTTTTAATACAAAGACATACTTTGTGCCCAATAATTACTATTTGCATTTTAAGTCTCTTTTCCCAGTTATATTTGTGTGGAGAACAGTTTATAAGGATACTTTTAAAGGATGGTAAACCACTTTAAAGCCAATAAACTCATTATTTTAACTTTTCTTATACAAATATATGCATATATATATATTTTATTTATAAATTTTTTTTCAGTGGACTCTGAGAAAGACCTCAGCTAAAACCTTATGAAGTTAGCATAGTATATAAAGACTAATGAATAAGAAATCTACATTGGTTCACTGATTATGACCAGTATCCATACAATATAAACTACTACTAATAGAGGCAAATTAAATAAAAATCTATATTACTTTCATGAGCTTCCTATAAATCTGAAACAATTGTAAAACAAAATATTTAAATGTCGACAATGGACTAACATTTTAGCTATTAACGAATAAAAAAGATTTGTTTATTTAGCATCTTTATCAGTTTCTCCAACTATGACTTAATAAGTTACAGTTTTCTACAGTTTTTGTGTTTTGCTTTTGTTTTGTTTTGATATAGCCAAGGCTGGGCTGAAATTCGCTATCTACCCAAGGTTGACCTTGAACTTCTGATCTTTCAGCTTCCAGTTCCCAGGTACTGGGATTACCGTGTTGCAGCACCGTGCCCAGTTTACATATGCACTAGGAAAGTACACTAGCAACTAACCTGTATCCCCATCTGCTAAGCTACAATTCAATAATAATATGTTTCAACACCATCAAGCACTTTTCCATATTTAACCTTATCTTATTTAAGGAAAGTTTCTGAGACAGGAATCCAAGTTTGTTTTGTTTCTATTTTATTTTTGTCATTGATTTTATCTATTTTCTCCTAAGTAAAGATTCCTTTTAAACTCTACTCTTTCAAGTCACAGAGTCTGTAAGAAGTGATGCTGAGTCCATTACCCAACTATTTGACATCTTGTATTTCTTGGTGTCTCCCTTAAGGAAAACCATGTCAGGGCTGAAGATGGCTCAAGTTGTTAGGTTTCCTGAGGCCAAGCTGGCAGTTTCATTTCCATCCTCGGGGCCACAGGGTAGAAGGAGGGGACAGAATCCCATACTGTCCTCTGCCTTCCACTTATAGATCCTGGCAAAAGCACTTGTATACACACACACACACACACACACACACACACACACACACACACA
>CABHPP010105950.1:0-17873 GCA_902168425.1 Peromyscus attwateri | reverse complement strand
ATGGGAACGTGACTGTGTGTTCTGGGCTCTCATTTGATGAGCACTTTTATTAAGAACAACATGAGAACCGGAGGCTTTCCCATACAAGCGCCTTTTTGTGTTCATCTTGCTGTGGCTGCCACTTGAGACTTGTGTCATCGTGGGAGTAAGAATTAGAAAGGTAAGATGGACATGGCTTCCAGGTTCCATGACAGCTGAATCTCAGCTAGGAAGCTTCCGAGCAAGGCCTGGTGCAGAGCCTTGGTAAGATCTAATCTGGGGTTATAGGCTGGAATCCCAGAGCACATCTTCCCCACAGCCTTGGCAGCTGGGATTAACCAACAGTTGTCTTAAGGAGGCTGTGTTTCTCTTGGTAACAGCCTCAGGAGTTGTGTAGAGTCACTTGTTCCTGTGCTGTGAGCCTCCTGAGATGGAGTTGAGTGGGGGCAGCATAGACGAACAGGGGAGACTGGAAGCTGTGGTCATCTTGGGATCTGTATCTAGACAGGCTAATTGTGGACAGTTGAAGTATTATACAGAGGGTATTGTTTGAGATACAGGTGATCAGTAGGAGACTAAGCAGATATTTTTTAGTTCACAAAGGCCGGAGTCTTGATGCTACTACATCCGTGGGGTATAGTAAGAAAAGAACGTTTTGATAAACGTTCATTGCCCCTCCCCCCTTTTGTAGGGAATTTGTTTTAAAAGGAAGTTTCATAATGACTAAGTATTTATTGTGCTCACTAATCATTTAATAATGGTTAAGAATATTTTGCTTCTGGTCAGATGGTGGTGGCACACACCTTTAATCTCAGCACTCTGGAGGCAGAGGCAGGCAGATCTCTGAGTTCGAGGCCAGCCTGGTCTACAGAGTGAATTCCAGGACAGCCAGGGCTACACAGAGAAACCGTCTCAAAAACACAAACAAAAAACCAAATCCAAACCAAAGCAAAAAGAATATTTTGCTTCTGGCTAGACTTGTTCCTTTGGGCAAGTGTTTTAATGTTTCTGAGTCCCAGTTTCCTTGGTCCTTTTGAGACAGGGCTGCTATGCTTTGGATGGCCTGGTACTCATTAGCCTGGGTTAGCTTCCAGCTCCTGGACATGCTCCTGCCTTAGTTTCTCCGTTTGAGGATTAAAGGAATGTGTAATCCCACCTATAAGTTGTTAAGATCAATTTTACTATTAATGAATTGTAATGAATTAGAAATCAGGTTTTAAAATAAATCTGTTCCAGATTCCTAGTTTATCACAAGGGAGAATTGAAACATTAGTCTTTCTAAAACATACTTTTAAAATTCTTTAAAAAAATCAAGACAAATATGTTTTGTTTTACAGCTTAGGGATATATCATACACAACTCTGCGTTGTTGGTTGAGACAAGGTCTTGCTATGTCTGTCCTGGAACTCATGATCCCGCATTAGCCTCCCGAGTGCTGGGATTACAGGCATATAGCACTGTTCCATTGTGTGGAACTCTTGATTGACTCTAACCAGAACTCTGTCCAGAGCAGTAGCCCTGCAAGCCACTCAGGTGTTGAGTAATAATTAACCAGATGCCACTGAAAGCCCTGTGGTTTTACTGGGAAGATGCTACAAACCTGGGTGACACATTGTCTCCGTGCATTAGTTATCTACTTTGCCTATCAAATTCCAAGGTCTTATTTGTAGAGACGTAGAGAAAATATGGGTGGGTCTAGAACTGACTGTTAAAGGAGACTCTTCAAGTGGCCCTTGATAGATGTGGTGGGCTGTGATCTGTGATGAACCTTTGCGCTGAGTGCCACTAGGCATCCAATTGTAGGCAGAGTCCTTGCCTACAGTGCATAAGGATGTGAGGCCCTGGGTTTGGTTCCCAGCACTGAGCCTGGGGGTGGATCCCAGTGACCTGGGAAGTACGGGGTAGTAGTCATTGTGAGGCTGGCCAGGGAAGACTGTACAATCCTTGAGCTCACTCTTTGTTAAGAAATCTCTCATGCAGGGTTTGATGACACAAGCCTGTAATCCTAGTTGCTTGGGAGGGAGGCTGAGGGAGGAGGATTTTCAAATTCAAGGCTAGATTACCAATTTAGTGAAACCCTGTCTCAAACTAAATAATAAGCAAGCAAACAAACAAACAATGTAGCTCAGTGGTGTAGTATGTTACTAGTAAGGTCCTAGGTTCAGTCCCTAGCGCTGTCGGGGCAAATGCAGTAGCAGAGGCATAAGAAAACTGGTGTGCCGGAGTGGCTGATGTCCTGTGCTCCACCACTTTCAAACTTGCCTCTGGAAAAGGCATTTAAACTTCAAGGATCAAACAAGATCTTGCCATGAGGTTTTTCTTTTAGATACTCTTAGGAGATGATGTCACGAACACGCAGAGTATAAAACCTTGCTTAGAGAATCAAAAAACGTTGTGGGATGTCCTTTTGGAAGATGTTAATACTGAGTTCCAGCAAAATTTGGAGTTCTTTGAATGCAGTAGTTTGTTTGCTTTGCAAGTCTATGAAAGCAGTTTGGTTGACACTGCTTGCTGTCTCGGGCTGTATTTGTACACGGGTGACCTCATGTCCTGATTTCTTTAAATGTTTTCTATCATTATCATTACTTTTATCGTTATCACTGCCTGTGATCAATATTGACATGTGTTGGAGTTCTGTCAGTCTTAACTAGGTCTTTGGGATTTTAACTTAAAGTAGATTGTTTTAATATTTTAAATGAGAATCTTCCAAAGGGCTATCTAGGAAGTCAGGCCCGAAGAGAAGAACTACCTCATGGCCCAGCTTTAGTTAGCCTGCCTTCTTTGCAGCTAATGCAGTGTCCAGGAGTGCACAGGGTCACACTGCACTCTTTTCTTCGAGTCTGTGAGAAGCCATTTGGAATGTTCTGTATCAACTGTTTAGAGTAAATATGCTCCCATTTTGTTAGATTAGAGGATGGCTTCTATTATCCGTTAGCACCCAGTAGGTTTAATTTCGTGCTTCTCAACAGGCAGATTATTTGAGTATTGGCTGGTCATGGCATTTCTGCCCCTTTGTGTCCCGTGGTTCCATGTGGTCACTGATGCAGCTGACAGCCGCGTTTACACAGAGATTGAGAGTAGGCGACTTAAATCAGTAAAGTGTCTGGCTTTTAAGGGAAAAAGTAGTTCTTTTAACTACTTGGAAGTGGTAGAACGTTTAAATTATATTGAAGCTATCTGAAGAATAAGTACCTAGAATTCACATTTCATTAACCTGGGAGATTGTCTGCTTGTTTGACATATGTAAGTGTTGGTCTTAGAAGCAGACAGTGTTATTCTCCACAGAGAGATTACACTTAGATTTGACAGAGAAAGATCTAATGGGAACTCAATGTTCAAATCACTTGGCTGGTTTGATTATAATTTAAAATAAAACTCCTTTTCTTTTGGGAAAATTAATGCATGAGACTAGATGTTACTTTTGACTAGTTCAATCTGTGACTTATTCTTCAATAATTTTCTCAGGAAAAAAAAAAAGGCAGCTTTTGCTAAGAATGGTGGGACTACTTCACCAACATCAGGGCCTTTCTTGGGGTTGGAAAAGATAGTCTTGTAAATAGTTGCTTCAGAATCCTGTGATCACAAAGTCCTTTATCACTGTCCTTCTAAACTGGGCTTCATCAGACAGCTTAATTAATTCTGATCATTAGCAGTTTTAGGGGGAGGGATAAATTAACTATCTGAAATTTTCACTATGTAGCAAATAAAAATCTGTGTTTCAATGATGATGACATTGGATGCCTACAGTCAGGGGTATGTTTACCTGGTGAATGGAATGTACTTATTTACTCAGAAGTGACGGAAAAGTTCATATGTCAGATTCCTTGGTGGGGACTCTCCAGATCTGCAGGGAAAGAGAATCAAAGTTCACAGGAACCAATGCCTTCTGTGGTTAGTGAGGTACTAGAAGAGCATTTATGAATATCACTGAAAGAAATTTCTATGGTGATTTTGGTGTGTGCTTCTTCAAATATAAACTCTTTAAAAAATGTTGGATTCCCGACAGTCATATCTAAATATGATCAATAGCTCAGGAGTGCTGCTGTGCCTCAGACTGACGTCCATATGCCTCACTTCCAGCCACACTTGTGACTTGTGATTTGTGAGGAATGACTGGTGAGGTGTTGCATACTTACGGAGGGAAGAGCATCACCCTGCCGCCCTGCCATGCTTGCTTGTTGCCCCTGAAGCTTGGGGGTTTGCTGTCATGCCTGAAGTGCGCGCATGCGCACAGTGCTTGCAGGAGCCAGGCTGTGCTTTGCGTGCTGTATTGGTTTAGCCTTGTAGGTAGATGCTGCATGTGAAATTCACCATCTTTTTTGTTTTTCATTTTGCTTAGTTTTCCATAGTTGTTTTTAGATCTTGAGCTAGGAATATGTATTAGTGAGTCAAATGAGCTCTTAGTCGGAGCTGTGGAGACTGTAGAGGGCCATCTGTGTAGTTCGTGATGTGCCATATCAACTCACATTTGAGCTTTTAGCAGGAGAGAGAAAGTTGCGAAGCATTATTAACACAGCTGATCGATCCTACAGTGAGTCAGGGTGAGAGGAGTCTGGGTAACAGACTGCCTTTCCAGCACATCTTATTAATCCAAAAGATATGATAACAGTTCATTGAAAGGAATTAGTATGTTATCAAAGAAGCGTTCATGCTCTGTCTTGGATAGATTAAACCAAGCAGAACAAAACACTGGGGATAGGTGCATGCTCTCTTCCATCCCTGGTTCCCCTTCTAGACTTCCTGAGCACAATGCTTCCTAGGGACGGGCCTACAGCAGCACATACTCAGCCTTTCCCCACACTTAGGACGTGTGGGGACTGAGTCCTGCTTGTCTCCTTTAATCTCTGTGAACATAAACCGTCTTAGATACAGTCTTCTTTGTGCTTTTATGACCCTTTGTTTTAGCTAGTTGAGCTGTTGTTAGAAACATGGAAATTTCATGGTTGGAAAAGTTCCTCAGAGACAGAATGCCACTGTTGTTTCCCTGTGTCAGGTGGGCCTCTCCGGTGCTTGGGTGACATCCAGAGAGCCTTCTGAGGAAACTCCTAATAGCCTCACTCATCGATGGCTTTCTCCTGATTGTCATGAGCACTCACTTCCCAGAGCATGCTGGCCTCACAGAAGCTTTATTTGTCTCCTTTTTTCTGTATGTAGTGGGGTTTTTGTGTTGTTAATAAAACAGCAATACCTTCAGTAGAAGGAAGAGACTTTGGAGTTAGAAGATGCTTTAAGTTTGGCAATAGGCAGAATTCTTGTATGCTAATACTAGTCACATGATCTAGGCATGTGATCTTGTGAAGAAAATAAGATATTTTAACCTGCAAGAAGCCATGTGCTAGGCATGGTGGCACATGCTTTTATTCTAAGCACTCAGAGAGGCAGAGGCCAGCCTAGTTCACATATCGAACTCCAGGACAGCCAGGACTACATAGAGAGACCCAGTCTCAAAACACCAAGGTGTATGTCGGGATCCGTGTTCACACTGCGCAGTCCTTGACCAGTTGTTGACTTAAATGAGGAATTCTGAGATTCTTGGGAAATTGTAAATCCAATCCATTATAGTCTCAGTCTATTAGTTTTGGTCTCGATGTCAT
This sequence comes from Peromyscus attwateri, assembly GCA_902168425.1. Taxonomy (NCBI): domain Eukaryota; kingdom Metazoa; phylum Chordata; class Mammalia; order Rodentia; family Cricetidae; genus Peromyscus; species Peromyscus attwateri. Next base: position 12,300 of record CABHPP010105950.1, on the reverse strand, counting down.
GAACTTCATTATCTCAAATTCAGTTTTGCATTATTATCACCTCTATAAACTTGACTAACATCACAGAATGGTTTTACATTTGGTAATTAGGACATTTACAACTGGATGAGTGTTAGTGTCTGTCAAGTGTTAGCATCACGCTTTAGGATTCATTGTAACTTCTCTCATCACACACGGCCTTCCACATTCCTCAGGGAGACATGAGCACTGCTGCCCTCAGTTCAGAGCAGTTGGACACAATGGGAAGTTACAATTTAAAGTCAGTTAAAGAGGCAGTTGAGCAGGATGGCCTCTTGTTTCTGTAAAGCCTCCTGAAATTCTTGAGAGTTTCTAGTGCTGACTGAAAGTCCTTCTACAGGATTTTGTCTTGTTTTTCATTCATTTTTGTTTTGTTGTTGTGTTTTGTTTGTTTTTGTTCTTCATTCTTATGGAGGCAGGAGCATGTCTGTAACCAAGGACCTGGGGGTGAAGATAAGCAGATAAGGTGGGTGATCAGGACCTGAGGTCAGTCTCAACTCTATACCTGCTCCATGCCAGCTTGAGTTAGGAGACTAACTAGGAACAAGCAAGCAAGCAACCCCAAACAAACAAACAAAACCAAAACAACAGCAACAAAATTATTATGAAAAAGTCTTTTAGAAAGTAGGATAATAAAACAGACTTTTATAAACCTACTTATCTAGATCTTTACCACCCCCAGCTATTTTGAAGCAAATTCCAGCTATCATTTCAATCTGTAGGTGTTAAGGAAGAGGCCTGCTGTGGCAGTGCACACCTATAATCCCAGCATTCAGGAGGAAAGGCAGGTGGATCTCTGAATTCAAGGACAGCCTGGTCTACATAGTCAGTTCTAGGGTAGCCAAAGGGTACATAGTGAGACTCTGTCTCAACAAACAGAATTTTCTACAAATGGAAACTGAAGAAACTGTCTTGGTTCACAGCCCTTCACAGTGCTGTGTGCTCAGTCACAGAACGTTGTTGTTGGGTGACGTGCTGTGGGGATGCTTTCCTCCTGATGGGTGGTGCCAGTGGAGCCCATGGTGGAGGAGGCACAGACATTTAACTAGAGAATAACATGAAATTCTAGACCCTGGTGTCAGAATCCTGTCTTTTTGCCTAGTATGATGCCTGGAACACCATAATCTAAAGGATAAAATTAGCTAAAGTGGGACTCCTGTGAAGATGGGTCTTTATAGTGATGGATGTCGTTTGGGACTTATGGGAAAGTGAGTCTGGGGGTGGAGAGACAGCTCAGCAGCTAAGAGCACCGGCTGCTCTTAGAGGATCTGAGCTCAGTTCTTATCACTCATATGGCGGGTCGCAGCCTCCAACTGAGGGTGATCTGATACCTTCTTCTTTCCTCCAAGGGCACTAGGCCTGCATGTGATGTGCATATATGCATGCATGCAGAGTAAAAATCATTCATATACACAGAATAAGTAAGTTAATGAATTAAAAAAACAAAAAGAAAATGAATTAAGAATTTACTCCAGTGCTGGCAAGTGGTGGTGCATGACTTTAGTTCCTGCACTCTGGAGACAGAGGCAGGCAGACCTCAGAGTTCGAGGCCAGCCTGGTCTACAGAGCGAGATCCAGGATGGCCAGGGCTACACAGAAAAACCCTCTCTCAAAACCAAACCAACCAAACCATCCCCCCTAAACTAACAAACAGACAGACAAACCCTGCTTGACATTGTTTCTGTCTTATTTATAAAAGGCAGGCTGTGCCTTAAGTAGTCATGTTTGCATATTCAAACACTTAAAAGAACCTACCTTTTCTTGAATCAGAGTGAGCTTTGTAATCATTGACATTTATATCCTTCAGTGGGAAAATTACTGTGGAAAGAAGACAGTATTTCAGTGCATAACTAGCTGTTCGTCATCTTTGTATGCGTTTTAGGTTGGTAAGCAAGCCAATAATAAAACCATTGTCAGAGACAGGTGATAGAAATTTAGTTGCTCAAAGTTTTATGTCGGAAAGGGCAAAGTACTGTTTTCTTGGTGTCTTTCATATTCACATAATAAACTTTTAAATGAACATAAGGGTAGACCCTGCTTTGGGGTATGCTGTGTCTAAACAGTACATGGAGATATTTTCTTTGAGACAGGGCTTTTGTGTGGGTGTTCATGCTGACTTTAACTCACTTCAGTGGAGGTTATCCTTGAAGTACTGATCCTGCCTCCACCTATCAGGTTCTGAGATGACCACCGTGGAATGTTTACTTGGCCAGAGTTTCTTTTTCTCTGCTACTACAGTCTCCAGCAAACTACAGTTATGGCAGAAAGTGTTGTCATTGACAACATGAGCTACTTACTGATAGGCAGACAGCTCGACACCTTTGTCAAGCAATGATGTGTTTGTCTAGACCCATTCTTGGAAAAGGATACTGCCAAGGACTGGGAATATTGTGTACAACCACATGATAATTATTTTTCAGTGATCTCGAGAAGCTTGAATCTCTCTTCTCTTGTCATGTGCTAAATGCATTTAATTAATATTTCCAAGACACTGGATTTCTCCTGTACTTCTCAAAATATGATTAAAGTGGAAGATGGTAGCTGTCTAGACAGGAGGTGGGTAGAAAGCTTTCAGTTTACCCAAATCTCTGGAAGCCGGGTAATTGTTCTAACTATTTCTGGGAATTTAGTCTTGCATGCTATTATATTTTAGCTCAAATAAGGAGAATAGGGCTGGTAAGATGGCTCAGGAGTTAAACCCAGCCCGACAACTGAGTTCCATCCCTAGGACCCACACGGTGGAAGGAGAGAATGACAAATGTAAATTATCCTCTGTCCTCTGACCTCCACATGTGTGCATCCCCCCCATACAAACACACACACACACACACACACACACACACACACACACGAATTACCATATAGTATTTCTTTTCTAAATGCTACTTAAAACATTAAGAGACTTATAAAAGACTCCCCACATTGTGTACTCTTATCTGTTAACTGGTCCTGTGAGAGGAATGTAGCATGCTTACTAGATAAGGGCGCACAGACTGGGAACCATGCTTCCTTCCTTGAATCCCTTCTCAGCCCCTGAGGAGCTCTGTAGAGCAGACTAATCTGGTCTGACTGTATTAACCAAGCCGCTGATGACAGTCACAGCCAACGCCATCAGGCTGCTTCTAGCAAAGCTTACTTCAATAACAGTTTGTTCATTTGATGTTGTCTTTTCAGTATAGTAAGTATAAGAGCTGGGCCTCAGCCCCAGTAAGTTGTTTTCTTTGTCACTACTTCACTAATTGTGGATCTTGGGAAAAGCATTCTAAATTTAGGAGACCTCAGCATCTTTATTTATTTTTTTAAATTTAATTTTATTTAATTAACATTTTTTCATTTATTTTACATACCGACCACAGTTTCCCCTCCCTCCACTCCCCTCCCACCTCTTTATTTTTGAATAGTACATCATAGACTTATGGTAAGAAATCAGTGAGATTGTTTTATGAATTGTCAGACTCCTTTGAAAAACCACAAACCATCTTCCTTAAAAATTTCCCCTCTTGCCCCAGCCCTGATTTTGCATAGTTAGGCCTTGTGGAAAGACATGTGGGTTGCCTGCTTTATAGTGGTAGTGGGGAGGTGCTCGCCACCCTCAACCTGGAGGTCAACTTCTTCTGTCATCTTTTAACTTTCAGAAATAATTTTATATAGCACCTAAATGCTTAGAACAACATTTTAAAATGTATTGCAGTGACAGGTCTGAGTAAGTAGATGCATGTCTAGTTGTTAATACAAACCATTTGTGTGACCGTTGTATTCAGGCCCTAGACGTGAGGTGGATACAGTGTCTGTTAGGCTGTGTCACTGACCCAGATCTTCCAGGAAATAGATAACCAAGGGAATCAATCCGTTTTAGTTGATCACTTGTGGTTCCAACTTAGGGAGAAATGTTCTGCTTCTTACCGAAGACCCTGGTACCTAGGCCAGCATCAGTCTGCAGAACAAGAGGCAAACTCATCAGTGTTAGTTGTGAGATCGAAGCATCATCAGACCTGTTATTTTCTTGGCAAACAAAACCCTGCACTTGCCTGCCCGTTTAATTTGAGTTTATCAGCTCCAGTGGTAGCAGCTGCCTCATTTTTAGACTTTGTGCAAGAACTGACAAAATTTTGGTTCTTAATGTGCTGCTGCTTTTTTTTATATAACTTTTTATCTAAATGAATGATTCTGCCCATGAACTAATTTACATATTTCTATTTGTACTGCTGTAGAAATGGGAACTATTCTTTTCAACTCAGTGCCTGGAATTCTAGACTGAAAATTCCATTTCATCAGGCAGAAGCATGAAAGACTGTGTGTGTGTGTGTGTGTGTGTGTGTGTGTGTGTGTGTGTGTGTGTAACTATGCTAAAGCTCTGGACTTTGTTTTTTGTTTTTTTTCCCCTGTTTAAGCAGTCCAGCTTATTTTGCATGGAAAGATGGCTGGTTCAAAACTGCCAAACTAAGTAAAGGTATGAGAAGTGTGAAGATTTAATTTTTGTAATGAATATTTTGGGTAATGCTGATGAATTTAACATAATAAATATTAAATTTTGATGTATTTATACCTAATTAGATTCACTGTTGGGCACTATTTCCTTTTTTATTATCTCAAAGAATCATAAATGTGTTAGATTTGCAGATCAGAAATAAGATTTTCTTTGAAAGATAGGCCCATCTTTATAGTTTCTGTGAAATCAAGATGTTAAGAATACATATCTACAAAAGAAGAACTATTAGAGGTCCTTCATTAGTGTTGTTTGTTTGCTTGTTTTGGTTTCTCACTCATTGAAAGAGTTTTGATTTCTAAGTCTTAAAAATAAAAACACCTACAGCATGCTTTTCATTCCCGAGTTGGTCGTTGTCACGGTGTACAGAGCACAACATTGTGTGAGTCCATTTGCCACAGAAAGCCATCACACCATCATCAGTGGAAAATCAATGTGTAGTTTTGAAAATGTAGATTGATGAGTGTGTGCTGCTGGTGTCCGCTGGAGCTGGGGGCTGCTTCCGGGGTCAAGAGCAGGCCAGCCCAGCTTCTGCATCACAGATAGCCGAGTGGGCTCTGGGACAGCTCTTCCCAGCATGAGCCCCGAGCTTCCCCAAGGAAGGTGAAGGATGCACCCGAGGAAGATTTTGACAGGAAATGGCATTAGATGAGTGTTGGACTGATCTGCACCCTAACACTACCACCTTGGGCTAAAGTGAATAGATTTTGCCTGTCAACTAAAATTGAAGTTCATTGTCCTATTTTTTATGGAAGTTTAGTGTAAAGTAAACCACCCAACCACAATCCTTTAAAATAATGTTACATTTGTATTGCTTTCATAACCTCGAAGAATTCAGAGATGGTCCATCCATTCACCTCCTTTCTCTCTCGTTTCTTTAGTAGGATTTTTTTTTCCAAACTGAATTTTGTAACTCATTAGTAAGTCCTGAGTTTACTTTAGTTGGCTGTAGCCAGTATAAAACTAAAACAAAGCTAACGAATATAAAAGAAAAATTCGGAGTGTAATGCACAGAGTTCAGGTAAATGCAAAGCTAAATGCACAGGTGTGTGTGTGTGTGTGTGTGTGTGTGTGTGTGTGTGTGTGTGTATACATTTCCCACCACAGGATTGTTACAGTGGTAAAGTGTTTGCCAAGCTTGCTTAAGACCCTATGCATACCCTCTGCCCTCCTGTGAATGTTTTCTCTCTGACTGGTTGACTCTTCAGATGTGGAGCCTTCTGGTGTAAAAAGCTTACTGCTGTATCACTATTTCGTGGTTCTCTAAGGGCAGGGTTCCTAACAAGTTCTGTGACTTCAGGTAGTGTGATATCTGAGTGTGTCTGAGGATGCCCCGGGTATGTAGACATAAAAGGCCCACTGTTAGTTGTCCATCAGCTCTTAGATCTAAACAGTACTAGAATGTGACCTGAGCCACCAGTGGCATCATGACAGTCAGTTCAGATGTTTATTTCACAGCACCATTACAGTATTTACATGTAGGCCTTCATCTTCTAAATCTCACTTTAGTTGTGTTTTAATTCTCAGTTCTGCAAGGGGTTTGCTGAAATACCATATTCTGCTTCCTTCTGATCTCCAAGTATACCCCCTGTAGTATATGTACATGTGTGTGCACACCTGCATGGAAGCCAGAGGTCAGTGTTGGTTGCTCTGAACCTGGAGCTCATTGCTAGGACTAGGCTGGTTGGTCCATGGGCTATGGGGGTTCACCTGTTTGTGTCTGCCATTTTAGTGCTGGGGTTACAGATATGTGGCCCAGTTTTGTTTGTTTTTCCTGGGAGCTGAGGACTGAACACAGGGCCTTGCACTTGACAGGTAAGTGCCCTACCACTGAGCTAAATCCCCAGTCCCGTGTGGCCCAGTTTTTATGTGGATGCTGAGGGTCTGAACTTGGGTCAGCTTGCACTGAGTGAGAGTTCTCCCCAGCCTGTGAATCCTTTTTGAGTTTTTAAAAGAACTCTCTCACCCAATGACATAAGCAAATTACTAGCCAAGCAAAAAACTTTTAATTAATTTGAAATTCCAATAAAAGATTTTGTGTTTTTGATATAATGGAGTTGGACAGTTAGTTGTATTACTCCATTTCCTTCATTGTAACAAGATACTTGAAGCTGAGTGCTTTATAAAGAAAAGAGAGAAGCTGATGAGATGGCTCGGTGGTTAGAGTACTCGCTGCTTTTCCAGGGGACCCAGGCTTGATTCCTAGCACCACATGATAGCTCACAACTGTTCATATCTATAGTTCCAGGGGATCTGACACCCTCTTGGCTTCCACAAGGATGCAAGTGGTACCCATGCAGGCAGAACACCCATGTACAAAATAACAAAGAAAAGATGATTCAGTTGATAGTTCTGTAGTCTGGAAGTCCAAGGTCCGTGAGCTCAGACTATGGCTGTTGCTGTTGCTGAGAACCTGTGGCTGATGGCCTCGTAGTAGTGGGAATGTATTCGGAAGGAGGCGTTGTTTGCCCGTGAGCCAGGAAGCCGGAGGGATTCAGAGGCCACCCTTGCTGTTTTATAACATCTGCTTTTGTGAGGACTAACTCATGCCAAGAAATCTGGCCTCAAACTCAAAGAGATTCACATGCCTCTGCTCCGGAGTGCTAGGATTAAAGCTATGTCCCCACACCTAGGCACATATAGATTTTTTTTATTGATGATTTCTTTTCTTTCTTTCTTTTTTTTTATGAGGGTGCTGGCGATTCTTTTTATTTTTAATTTTTTTATGAGCATCAATGTTTTGCCTGAATGTATGTCTGTGCGAGGGTGTCGGGTCCCCTGGAACTGGAATTACAGACAGTTGTGAGCCGCCATGTGTGTGCTGGGAATTGAACCTGGGTCCTCTGGAAGAGCAGTCGGTGCTCTTAACCACTGAACATCTCTCCAGCCCCTGATGAATTTTTCTTAAATACACAAATGAACCTTGTCTTCTTGACCTTTTTTCTAAATGTCTCATAGACCTAAATAGAAAAACTAAAATATGAAAGCTTTGGAAAAAGATAATATGACTTGGGCATAGGCAAGGATTTGTTGGAATGCCAAAGGACTAAATTATGAAAAAATGATGACTAGGACTTCACAATTAAAGCTGTTAAAATGAAAATGAAGGCCACAGTTTGGGAGAAAAAAAATATTCATAGCAAACAAAACAAAACAACATGTAAATTCTAATGAGGAGCCGAGTATGTGTGGTGACACATGCCTGTAACCCCAGCCCTGGGTGAGACAGGAGGATTGCAAGTTAACTGCCAGCCTGGGCCTCAGGTGAGTGAGTTCAAGGCCCCCTTGAGCAACATAGTGAGACCCTGTCAATCCAGTTTTTAAAATGTTTGAAAAACTGGACAGGTCACTCACAGAAGACTTATAAAAACGCTGGGATATGTTGTAAGAGAGCCCCGTGTCTGGAACCTTTTCATCCTAGCTTAAATTGACATAGAATAGTTAAAGAGGAAAAGATCATACCCAGTGCAGGGATGAGAGGCCACCCAAGCGGGGCACGCCCGGGAGGTTCGCAGTTTCTTAGAAAGCGGCTGTAGTGGAAGGCACTTGGCATGCCCCTCAGCATTTCTCTCAGATGTAAGCACGCGTCCACGAGTCTTTGTGTGTGAATGTTTATAGTGGCTCATTCCTACAGCTGGGCACTGGAGAAGCTCGGTGTCCATCCAAGGGGCAGGTCAGGCATGGGAATACGATTTAGCTGTAAGAAGAAGCAACCAGTGAGTGATAAAGGTAACAGTCCCGCGGATGGGTGTCAGACATGCTGTGTAAAAGGGACCAGACCACACTCTGCCTTTTTCTGTGAGGCTTTGGAGCAGGAACAAGTGAGATGCAGCAACAGAAATCAGGCAAATGTTGCTTGTGGTTGGAGTGGGGGACTAACTGTAAAGCGAACCTTCTGGAATGGTGGAGTAGCCTGTATGTTGTGGCAATACCACCTGTTTGGTGTGCATCTGTTGTCTGATGATGGATCTGCCTTGTGAACAAGCGTGCTATATGCCAGTGTTGGTCTCTTCATGTAAGATGGAAGGCCTCTCTTGGTGGACCCTGTCCCCAGCAGCATATATATGTGGCCCCACTTAAATCATAAAGTTAACTAAAATTAGTATTTGTGGCACTTCCTTTGGGGGTGTTTCTGGAACCTGATCAGATATACTTACTCTGCATAAACACAAACTGATCTTAGCAGTTCTGGCTCCTAAGTGCTCCGGTCTAACTTTGGTGCTAGTACAGTATTCTGTCCCTCTCTTAACAACAGAGAGGACTTTGGTAGCTGCTGTCCTTTGTGGCTAGGTGACCTTTGAGCACTGAGAATTTTAGACTAGATTCTGGTTTCCAGAATCACTATTAAATTCGGTTTGGAATTTTTTTTTTTTCCCTGTGGGGTTTCAAAATGAATGCACTCATGTCTGGGTTATAGTTTCTGTTGTTTTGTTTTTCTTGCCCATTAATTCAGTATCTGATTCAGTGATTTTCTACTTTGGTTTGGTTTGGTTGACTTACAGTTAATGTGATTTAGCCTGATATTTTTTCGTAGTACTTTAATATTAAACATTTATGTGGATATACAGTAAATTTTGTAAACGAATGGATTTTACTTGTTTACTATTAATAAACTCTACTGTTTAAAAGTGACCCCTGAGAAGTTCAGCTTCTAGAATAGCCCCCTCAGAGGTGCCTGTGATGATGACAGAAAGATACAGGGGTTTTCCGTCCTGAGTTCTGGTCTGGCATGGAGGCTGTGCAGGGCTCTCCTGACTGCCTGTGGGACTAAAGTGTCACAGCACTTGTGATTAGTTGGTTAAAAACCAAAGCAATAGGTTTGTCTTCCCCACATCAGAGCTTTCCTTGATAGCAGCGCCATACTTTTTATGTACATCAGAAGTTTCTGTAAGCCTTAGTCCCCGCCCTGTTCACTTGATATTGCTGTTTTAAGTGTATTTTGAAGAATTCTAGATTGTTCTGTGCCTCTATTATGTATTTTTAAATTGTATAATACAGAATACATGTTAGTTTATCATCTCACCACTTTCAAGGATCTAGGTTACTAGCATATGTACATGGTTATGCTTACCCTTATTTTTGGTGCAGTAACATAACATATACTTATTACTTAACACGACAGAGGTTATGCGTATTTATTTAGCTTTTTTTCCTTTTTTGTTTTGTTTTTGAGACAAGGTCTCAGTCTATAACTGTAGCTGGCCTAGAACTTGCCTTGTAGACAAAGTCTGGCCTGGAACTCACAGAGCCACTGCCTCTGCCTCCCAACACTTCCTTTCTTGTGTGGCCTTTACACATGCTAGCAAAGCACTCGACCCTGGATAGATTGGTTTTTTTTTTTAACTGTAAAACACTTGTCAGTCACAGTTGTTGCTGGTAAGATCTCCTGCATTGTTAGACTCTCACACCTCCCTTTTCTTGCTGTTGTAGGCTTCTTACAGCTTTGCGTGGGCTCCATCCACACCCTTCCCCTTTCTCCCATTCCAGTAGATTCTGCCTATGTGGTTTTGAGATGGTCTCATGTATTCCGGTCTGGCTCCTTTCCCTGTGCTGGCCGTGGACGCCTGATGCTTTTGCTTCTACCTCCCTCGTGCTGGGATTACAAATGTGCACCACCACCGTGCTTGCTTGACAGTGAGATTCCTTACTTAGTCATACAGTAAAGGTGTTTATCTCACAGTTGGTGCTATTTGGGATGTAGCCTTTTCACATAGCTAGGAAATAATTTAGGTTACAGGAAAGGAAGCCTGGAATTTCCTGACAGGTCGTCTTCATTGTCTCCTGTTCTCTGTACCGTTCTCATCTTTTCTGTGTCATGTGATCAGAGATATCCAGAATCCTGCAAAAACACTGGGACGGTTGTCTGCCTGTACTCTGTGGCTTCTTATTTCACTTTAGGTAAGCACAGAATAATAGGGACTGAGAGCCAGACAAACTTGTGTGCCCAGAACTGACTCCTAATCTTGTTGGAGCCTCAGGCTATTCCCATCAGCCTTTAGGGCAGTGGTTCTCAACCTTCCTAATGCTGCAGCCTTTTAATACAGTTCCTCATGTTTATGTTCCTTAAAATTATTTCATTGCTACTTCATAACTAATTTTTCTGCTGTTGTGAATTGTAACACAGATATCTGTGTTTTCTAATGGTCTTTAGGCAACTCCTGTAAGAGGGTCATTGCCCCACCCCCCAAGGGGTCACGACCCACAAGTTGAGAACTACTGCTCTAGTGTATGCCCTTCCCTGTGGAGTGGTTGGCACCACCTCAGCCTAACCATGGATGATGATAAAGGTTTTATGTCCTCTGCCTTTGTCTTCAATAGCCAATCAGGGTGCAAGATTCAGTGAATCACATTGTGAATTAGTTGGATGTATGACTTCCTAATCTCAAACCCGAGCTCCATTAAGTCACATTTCTCTGATCCAGTCTCATATGAGTCATTGTTGGTACCATGTTTATAATAAGGCTTTTTGTTTGTAGCAGTCAAACAAAATTTTTGATTTTGAGATGGGGTCTGGCTATGTAGCCCAGAGATACACCTACAATTGGCCATCCTCCTGCTTCAGTCTCTGGAGTGCTGGAATTTCAGATCCACATCACCTCACCTGGCCTCTAAAGCAGTTTTGATAGAACTGTCAAAGAAGAGCAAACGTTAAGGAAATCTAGACTTAGAAAACCAGATTAATCAAGACTGATTTATTCATTATGTTGGTGAATGTTGGATTTTATACACTCAATTACACATTCAATTTTATCAAAGAACCAGTTGTACTAAGTCTTTCTTAAATGAGTATTTACCAAACTATGTTTAAACTGTTTGAGTTACAAAAATTGAATTTGTGTATAATCTTTCAGTGTGTCAAATGAGCTGTGAGTTTCCAGGAAATCTATCATTTTGTTAATGATTGAAATATTACAACATGTTTAAACTGTTACCTAAGCTTATTATTTTAGTAATACTGCCAAGTATGAAGAACTGTAAAGAAAGTAGTAAATGCAGAATGAGGAAACAGTTAATGTGATAGGATCCGGAAGTGTAAATAAAGAGCATCCAGCTTTTGCTCTTCCCTGCAGGACTGTCACCGTAGTTTTTGGAAGACACCTAACAAGTCACTATTTTAGTTCAGTAGTCATTATAGCAGAGATGCTGATTTCATTCTTACCTGGTAAATTTGCAGGATACATAAAAAATAGAATTTCCAGGTTAGGGATGTAGCTCAGTTGGGTAGAGTGTTTGCTTATCATTCGAGAGGCCTTAGATTTGATACCCAGCAACTCATAAACTAGGTATGGTGGCATGTGCCTATAATCCCAGCACTCAGAAGTGGGGAGGAGGCAGATCAAGATTATCCTATGTTGTTATTAATAGCTAGTTCAAGACCAGCTTGGGTTATATGAGACCCTATAGGAAAAAATAAAAAATATAAAAAAAGAAAGAAAAAGAAACCAGACTTTGCCACAGGGAGTGTTTGGGGAGGGTCCCTGACTAGGAAGTGACTTCAGTCAGTTCAGTGCACTCTGGCATTTTCCTTTTGAACACTTCAGGCCAGTGACTACTGTCCTAATTATCATAGCAGTGACACCTGTACCCAGTGAAAGATTGTAGTAAACAATTAGAACCTTGCCGTCACCAAACTCTTAGCCAACACATTAAGAAAAATAGAATAGATGACTTTCAGGGGTTTGTAGTGGATTGCTTTAGCATCAGTAGCAGATTTTTAGAAGGAATAAACTAATAAAAGCCATTAGAGAGCGTGTGTGTGTGTGTGTGTGTGTGTGTGTGTGTGTGTGTGTGTGTGT
>CABHPP010105949.1:0-22889 GCA_902168425.1 Peromyscus attwateri | reverse complement strand
AGCACGCTTGAGGCCAGCATGGGTAACATCACCAGTGGTTCTCAATCTGTGGGTCAAGCGACCATTCACAAGGGTCACATATCATCCTGCATATCAGATATTTACATTGCAATTCATAACAGTAACAAAATGACAGTTATGAAGTAGCAACGGAATGATTTTCTGGTTGGGGTCAGCACAGCATGAGGAAGGTTGATCAAACCTCGTCTCAAAAAAATGGACCTTGAAGACAGCTCAGTGGGTAAAGACACCTGGGCTGAGCATAATCATGTGAATTTGCTTCCTGGGACCCAGTCGTTAGGAGACAACTGATTCTCACACTTATCCTCTGACCTTCACACACATACTATAGCATGTATGCACTATACGTACACACAATAAATAAATCTAGAACAGCAACAACAAAATGTACAAACAAAAAACAAAATCTGCCTACCCATTCATTTATCTTTCCAGCCACTCAGTTCAACAAACCATTTGCTTTTTTTCTTTTACAATTTTAAGCATTCTTTATTATTAATTGTGGGTATGTATGTATGATGTATGTGTGTGAGCATGGGCACATGTGTGCAACAGCGTGCGTGTGAATTACTTTTGAGAATCAGTTCCCTCTGTCTGCCATGGGGTCTGGGATTGAACCCACATCACCATGCTTGCACAGGGCTTGCGCCACCTCATCCGCCCTGTTTGCCTGTTTGCTGTCCTTCCAGGCACCAAGCTCAAGCTATCCACCTTGCAGCTCTCATTCATGACATTTTTCACTCGTCTGTGTCCACATTCATAAATACGTGCACCTGCTTACTGACATACACCCCGCCCCACTGATGTTTCTCTCAGTGAAGTCGTCATTCTTCTAGACTTATTCCCACTCACCTCCTTTCTAGTTCTACTTATCCACTCTTTTGTCTCGATCAAGCATGGGACCTCTCATCCTCCTATCCATCCATTCTTTCACTCACCCACTCACTTTTTTTCATCTATACACACACACACACACACACACACACACACACACACACACACACACACCAAAACCAGCTCTTGAAAGATATCCTAACCAGCATAGTCACATATGGCTTCACACACGTGGCATCCACTCCCAAGGTACTCATAGCCAAGAGGCTCCCTCTTCCTAGCCCCACCTCCGTCCACCAAAGGCGAGGCACTTACCAGTCTCTCCCAGCTGAACATCTCTGGGAGGATGGGATTGGCATCAACGGTGCAGACGATGTCCACGGAACCCCCAACATTCACCTCAGTGGGGTCCTGGAGGGCACGGATGGTGGGAGCATCTAGTGGGAGACAGGGGCTTGGAGAAGGCGCTTAGGCCCAGGAGGGGGTCTCCGGGAGGAGGGTGTTTTAGAGGAATGGCATGGAGGTGGATACAATTTACCCTTTATGGAGGGGGATTCTCCGAGCGATAAGGCGATCCTCACCCTCGTTGTACTCTGTATTATTAGAGTCTGGTGTGTGTGTGTGTGTGTGTGTGTGTGTGTGTGTGCGTGTGGTGGGGTTGGGGGTGTACCAGAACAGTGTTGGAGTGGGGTTCAAGAGAACTTGGTTTTCTGGATGGAGGAGATCCCAAGTAAGAAGCCCCCTCTCTATGCAGATTCCACCTGGGGTCTCCCTAGACATCAAAGCAAGAGTTTTCCTAAGGGGAGGGCCCTAGGGTGAGTAGTTATCCCTGGTTGGGCGGTCCTTTCACGAGGAGGAGGAGACTCCAGGATGAGCAAGGCCCCTTGAGTGGGCGTGATTTCTACAGTAAAACTAGCTCCCCCCAAAACCCTCTCTTCCTAGGTTTCTGAGGGAGCTCACAATGCACGTCCAGCTTCAACAGCGCCTCGGCGGTGCCCTCTGAATTCTGGCAGTGAAGCTGATAGATGCCACTATCGGCTCGGGTCACATTCCACAGCTGCAGAGCTCCGCCAGACAGGATGCGATGCCGGGGACCGCCAGCTGGGGAAGGCCAGCGTAAGGAGCTTGGAAGGCTCGCCCATCCTCCTGAATCTGCACCCTTCTCCAGGTCCACACCCCACCTGGGCTGAGGCGGTAGCCTCGGAAGGTCCAGTTGAAAGCCTCCGGGGCGGGGTTAGCAGACACGGACACAGGCAGCAGCGCCTGTCCTTGCTCCACCGCGGTCACTGCCAGCACTTGCTCCCCCAGGAACTCTGGAGGGTCTTCAGAGGGGGCGCCCCAGGAAGTCAAGAGTGTTGGTAAAGTTGGGTTCCAGAGGGAGTTAAGGCGTGAGTTCAAGGGTTAAAGGTAGGGTCGTGGCTAGGACTAAGATAGTGGACAGGGTAAGTGTTATAGCTGAGATCTGAGACAAGGCTCTGGATAGAAGCTAAAACCTGGCGAGATGGCTCAGCGGGAAAGGGAGGTTACTGAAAGACCCGAGGGCCTGCGTTCAATACCCGGGAAGCTTCCTTAAGTTCCTCCACCCCCTCGCCATTGCGTGGGCAGTCGGGAACACACACACAGCAATCAAAAAAACAAAACAAAACAAAACAAAAACAAAACCCAAGCATGCCTTTAATCCCAGCATTTGGGAGGCAGAGACAGGAGAATCTCTGTGAGTCCCAGGCCAGCCACAGCTACACAGTGAGGCCCTGTCTCAAAAACAAAAAACAAACAAACAAAAAAACCCACAAAAAACCAAACCAAATCAAACCAACCAAACAACAACAACAACAACAACAACAAAACAGCAAAAATGTGCAGAGCCACATGGTAGTTCAAGCCTGCAATCCCAGTACTCCTGAGGCAGAGGCAGAGGCAGGAGGATTGCGGCAAGTTCATGGCCTTCCTGTTCCAGGTCAGCCAGGACTACATAGTAAGAAATTTAAAATTTGACAAGTGAAGATCCAGTTTTGCAAAAAGATAGCAGCTAGGGTAAAGCCGAGGATGGAGAGAGTGGGTTGGAGTTGGTACCAGCCTGAGGTCAGGATGAAGGCTAAGGAAAGTTACAGCCTCTGGATAGCGGTAAGACTCCTTTAGCCGGAGTTTGCAAGGTATCCGGGCGGGAGGGGCGGTGCCGGGCCTGCGCACTTACACAGAACGTTGAGGCTGTAGAAGGAGCTCACAGTTTCGTGAAGTGCCGCGCTGTGAGCCCGACAGGTCACCCGGTGGCCGTGGTCTCTGGATGACACGCGAAGGAAAACACTCCTGGATGCAGCGGAGCCTTTGAACGGGGCGCTCTGGAGTGGTGCGGCCACGTCTTCCAGCCTGTGCAAGTTTTGCAAGTCGGGAGAGGACCCGGCTGGTTCAGATGTGAGAACAAGGTCCTTGGACAGTAGCTTAAGGAACAGAGAGGGCAGGTTGGGAGGGTGAGAGGACGGAACCCAGATGGGGACGTCCTGTAAGCTCACCTCTCTCCCTCCTTGTCCCAAGACAAGTTGACTGGGGGGTTGCTGCTGATGCTGATGCAGGTCAGGTTCAAGGCATCGCCAGGGCGCAGTGCGGATGAGTTGGCCAGGATGGTCAGGTTGGTTGGGGGGACTTAGTGGGTTAGAGATTCAGAGGTTGAGGAGCCAGGGCTACAAGTCTATACCGCTCCCTCCTCAACACTCCCCACCCGCCCGGCCTATGCGCTCACACTGCACCACCAACTGCCTGTAGGCGCTGAGCTGACCCGCCTTGCATGAGAACTTGGCTTGATTGTCTGAGGGTCCTATGACCAGCACCAGCTCGCGGGAGAACGTGCTGCCAGACTTCTCCAGACTGCCCAGCTGCACACGTCGGGGCTCCTGGGGCTGCCGAGGCTCACTCACTGTGCGTGAGTCCTGAGGACCCAAACAGGGTGGGTGGCCAGCCCAGACAGGGCCTTTGTGTGATAAAGGCTCCCTCAAGAGCCAGCACCCCACTACCTTAAAGGGGTGAGGACTGGAATTGAGTACCTCCAGTCCCAGTCTCTCCTGCCTGCCTTGATGGTTTGGGGACCCTGATGCCTATCGTGCACCCCCCATCCCGACCTCACCAGCCCTCTGCCTGCTACAAGGCCCCACACCCCCAAACCCATAAATGTGATATTTACAGAACACCGCGAGCCAGGAAACTCCCTTGAAATTCCCAGACCCAGTACAGGAGTCTTTCACTTTTCTTTGCCTCTGTTGTTTTTTGCTTTGGTTTATTTGAGACAGATCTCGTGTAGCCAAGGTTGACCTCCAAGGTAGCTGAGGACGACCTTGCCCTCCCGATCCTCCGGCCTTCACCTCCCAAGTGCTAGGATAACAAGTGGGCCACCTCACCCTGACAGTTGTTTTTCTTAAACAGCTCTTGGCCTGGAGAGATGGCTCAGCAGTTAAGAACGCTGGCTGCTCTCCAGAGGACCTGGGTTCAATTCCCAGCACCCATATGGCAGCTTACAACCAGTTCCAGTGGATCTGAGCCCTCTTCTGACCAGGTATGAATGTGGTTCACAGATATATATGCAGGCAAAATACTCATTAAAAGTAATAAATAAAACTTAAAACTTTCAGAAACTTTCCACTCTCTGACCTTTTCCCTAATTCCAATATTACCCCTTAGATCCCCCGCCCCTCCCTCTCTCCCTCTCTCCCTCCTTCGCTCTCTCTTCATCACTCTCTCTTCCCTTCTTCCTTATTTAATATTAATTTAATATGAGTGAATTTTCTTTAATATGAATGGAATTATAATTGCTTTATCTCTAGAATTTTAATTCAAAATTCCTTCTTTCATCTTGGAATTATTTTTCCAGATTTTCTGGAATGTCCTTGGGGTTTAATTAATTGTCATGGCATTTGTGTCTTTTCAGAATCTCTAGCATTTTCCAAGAAATGTGGGTTCCTCCATGTTCCAAGGGAGTGGAGGGAACAAGAGTATCAAAAGTGTAGGGCTGGACGGGGTTGGTGGCGCACGCCTTTAATCCAGGCAGAGGCAGGCGGATCTTTGTGAGTTTGAGGCCAGCCTGGTCTACAGAGTGAGTTCTAGGCTAGCCAGGGCTACATAATATCTTGTCTTAGGAAAGAAAATAGGGGCTAAGGAGATAGCTCAGTCAGTAAAGTGTGTGTGCTTGCTCTTGCACACACCTACGGTTCGTGCTACAGCTGCACACTCACTCACACACACACACACACACACACACACACACACACACGAGCAAAAGAAAAACAGAAAAAAAAGAAGACAAGAAGGAAGGGAAGAAGGGAGGAAGGAAGGGGGAACTCTTGCTTGGAACCTACCTTAAACCAGGTGAGGGAAGGGTCTGGATTGCCTCCGATGGCCAAACACACCAGCCTTACCCGAGTCCCAGTTCGGATGTACTGCCCCTCTGGGGGTCCCTCAATCCACAGCTTCTGGGCAGGGTCTAGTGAGGGATGGGGAAAGAGAAGACATTTTTGTCTGGGCTGGAGCCTCAGGGTGACATCTGTGAAGCCTGCGGACTCTCTGGGCTCTAGGCAAGGGCTCACATTTCACGTTCAAGATGAGTGATTTCTTGAAGGTGTCCTTGCTAAAGGCATCGCTGAAGGCTTCACAGGTGAGGGACAAGCCATTGTCTTCCCTCCGCACCAAGAGTGTCAGATTGGACATAGAGATGTGTCCACCATGCAGGCCCTAGCAAGGAGCGAACTTCAGATTTAGGGACTGAGAAGCCCCCACCCATGGTAGCAGAGGCCCGGGTCCAGCAGACCCCAAAGCATTCCCACCCTCCTCCGTGAGACCCAGGAGTTGGGGCCTCAGTCTGGGCTCTTCAGGGTCCAGGGCCTCAAGGGATGCCAAAGCATCATCTTCCACATCCTCACATCCATGACTGTCTCATCAGTGGGCAGCAGTTGCCGGCCACCCAGCCACCATCGCAGCAGGACCCGTGGGCGGCTGGACTTGGTAAGGCAGCAGAGGGTCACATTCTTGTTCTCAGACTGCGATGCAGATCCCAGGATGGTGATGGCGCTGGGGGGAACTGAATGACAGGGCACAAGGAGAGATGGGAGTGTAGGCCGGGGTCGTCAGAGACCACCCAGACAGATGGGGGCGGGGCCTGACGACGACGAGGTCTTTGGCATCAGATAGGCCTGCCGTGAAGGCACAGAGGGCTCCCTGGTTATGAACTGAGGTGGAGAGCTGGACTCACAGGTGACCTGCAGTGTGATACTTCGCTCCTGCGTCCCTGCAGATACGCTGTTGTAGGACAGACAGCTGAGCCGAGCTCCATGGTCTTCAGGGCGAACAGTCATCACCAGCACACTGTGGGCCACTGCCTGGGCATGCTCTGTGCCCCAAGCTGTGGACACTGGTTCACCATTCTGGACACAGAAGCAAGCCTAGTTGTCTCAGTACCAGTTCCTGGTCCCTGTCCTTTCTCCATCCCTCATGTCAGCCTCCACCCTCACCTTCAGCCACTGCAGGGTAGCAGGAGGATTTCCTCCTCGGGCCATGCAGGGCAGCTCCAGGTTCTGCCCTGCCTGGACATGCCCCTCATCCAAGCCTGGCCAATTAATGACAGGAGGTCCTGGGGGAACTGGAGAGCAGAGACCACTCAGTGGGCCTGGGGAGCCCATCTATTCTCTCTGGGGCCCATAACCTGCTTTTAATTTCCTCTTGTGGGCAAGGGAGATGGAGCAGGAGGTAAGGATACTTGCCAACGCGCCCAAGGACCTGACTTCAGTTCCTGGAACCTACATGATGGAAGGAGAGAACTAACTCCTGAAAGATGTTCTCTGACTTCTCCACTTGCCATGTGTACACACACACACACACACACACACACACACACACACGTGCACGCGCGTGCGCGTGCACACGCACTCACACACACACGCAATAATGACAATAATAATAATAATAAAATCTTAAATTTCTCCTGACTGTCTGCTTTTGTTTCCAGTGCTGGGTTTGGGATCTGGGTCCTTGCATATCTGGGCCCGGGTTCTTCCATTGAGCTGCAATGCCCAGCCCTCAGCAGCCCAGGCTGGCCTTGTATTCCTTAAGCTTTTCACATCCCAGGTGCTGGGATTATAGGCACATGACACCATGGCTAGTGACAATGCCTGAACTTTCTGCCATTCTTGAATCCCCCGTGCTCCCAAATCCTCCACACCCAACCCCTCCCACCCTTCACTTGCACAGAATATTCATGGTGAATGAAGCCTTGATGGGAGCGTCCAAAGCTGGGCTGGACCCCTCACAGACGAGTAACTGCCCATTATCCGAGCTCTGGGGTGTCACCCTGGAAATAAAGGTTTCTGGAATCAGAGTCATCGCCTGAAATTTAGGGAGCCAGGATACAGAGGAGGGCATCCCAAATCCCTGCATTTATCCAAGTCTGCATACTGATTTATTCTAAGATCCGGACTCCCCTGGGAGAGATTTGGAGGTTCAACAATGAGAATAGGAGTGCCCAAGGTCTTCACCTGGCCTCAATGTTTTTACTCAATACCTACAAACTGAGGTTACCGTCAAGAAGTTTTGGGAGTCAGGGTGAAGCATTGGGTCCCAGGTATTCCTACAACTTGTTTCCATACTTGCATCCCTGGGTCCTGGAACGCGTGTGGGGTAACCTGGAGGTCAGGGTTCAGGGAGAAAACCTCAGCCTGCACACCTGGCTTCAGCCTCTGTGATGAAGAGCTTCTCCTCGGACCCGTCGTTCACATTATAGGAGACGTCCAGTACAGTTTGTCCACCTTGGGGCAACAAGAAAGCTGAGTCGAGAGATGCTGGGTTTTTCTCCAAGGCAGATCCAGCAGCATGCCCTGGAAGTCCTCAGGGAGGACACAGCACCCCCTTCCCCCGTATTGGCTTTGGAGGACAAGAAGCTGGGGTGCAGGTTCTGTCCTCACACACATTCAGGACCCCCTGAGTTCTAGGGTTCTCAGGGCTGCATCATGGGCTTCTCTTCCTCCTCACCCTCACCCCATCTGCAGCGTCTTACTCCTGCATGGCCATTGGCACTCACCTGAGTGCTGACACACTCTCTCTACCCCAGGTCAGCAGTCTTGCATTCTCCTGGGTGTCTCCCCACAGTATCCCTTTCTTATCCCGCACATCCATGTTGGCCTCATTACCTGGGATGGTACTCGGGGATGACATATTTTGGGGGCCCCTAGGAACACCTCCTTCCTACCCACACTCACTCTGGATGAAGGTGATGTCAGGTGCTGGTTTGGCATCCCCAGACACACAGGTGACCACATACTCCTGCCCAGCTACCCAGGTGACTGTGCTTCCTGCCTCAGGGGTCAACTGAAGCACTTTGGGGGGCACTGGAGAAAGGGTTTGGGGTTAGCCACTGCTAAGAGGTATATGTGAAGGTTTGAGGCAAGAGTTCAGGAAATGAGACCACCCAGGGCCCAAGGTGGAGGGTCACGGGAGCTTGGGCTTCTGGGTGGGAGAGAAGAAAAGGGCCCTGAAGGGGAGTCTCTCACCCATACCTAGGATGGAGAGGATTACTTTGGGAGACACGAACTCGGGGCCCATCTCTGAGCGGCTAACTTGACATTCATACTCTGCGTCGTCACTGAGGTCACAGGCTTCAATAAGCAGGTGGAATTCCCCTGGAGATGGAGCCCCTAAGGTCAGGGCCACAGCCTCTGCTGGTGGCTCAAGATCTCAGGCTCTGATCTCTCACCTTTCGCAGGATCTCCTTCCAGGCTGTACCTTGGGAAGCCTGGGATCCTGGGGTTTGGACCCAGAAGTAGGCCATCCTTCGCCCACTGCACCACACTGCCAGGGGCTCTGACCCCACACGGCATCTTAACCATTGTCCCTTCCACGGCAGTCAGGTTTTCAGACAGAGTCCAAAAGCCCCGAGGAACGGAGGTAGGGACTGATGACTGGGCCAGGCCTGGGGACACGAGGATTGACACTAAGAGACAAAGGTGGCACTTGAGGGCCACATGGCAATACAAGGCCAGTCTTCCACTCACCTGTGGTCAGCAGTCCCATGAGCAGGAGGGGAGTCAAGCTGGAAGTGCTGTGTATTAGGTTCACCCCAGGGCCGCTGACGGTGACTTCCTTAGTGCCCATTGCCAGCCACTTGGCTTGTTGTCTTGTCTGAGCCTCTGTCTGTGTTCCCTGCTTCTCTCTCTGTCTCTGTCTCTGTCTCTGTCTCTGTCTCTCTCTCTCTCTCTCTCTCTCTCTCTCTCTCTCTCCGTCTCTGTCTCTCTCCCTAGACTCCCATCTCCGTCTCTGACTGTCCTGGACTTTCTGTCTCAGAATCTCCTTTCTGCCCTAAGCTTGCCCTGTTAAAGGTTCTTTGAGTTCCAACCCCAAGCACTCACAAATGCATCCTTTCTCTCTCTTTTTCTCCTCTGGCGGTCTCTGTTTCTCTTTATCTATTACTATCTCCCTCTCACCCACTCACAGGCACTCAAACAGGATTGGCTGCTCATTGATATTTGGGGTCCAGCGAGCTCATGAACCCGGAAAGCCAAAGCAGTCAGTCCCAGCGTGGGCCCAGTGTGAATGCACCCTGCCGCTTCCCCCAAGTCCTTCCTGAGTCTGCCCAGCTGAGCAATGAAATCCCCTGTCAGCACATGCCAGGAACATTCTTTGGTGCCTCCCCAGCTCCAGTGACCCCCAAGGCCTTGCCTGGGAGAGCAGATATGGCCAGAGCCACCTCCCAGCTCAGGATGGGAGGCAGATCCGGGCCTGTGGGGGTGGGAAGGACACCCCCACTCCAGCCCCAGCAGCCATCCCAGACTGTGGCAAGTCCCTTCTTCCCCTCGGTGACATCAGACACTTCTGCTGGTGAAAGTGCAAGAGTGTGTTGGAAACCTCGAGACTGTGGGAGAGAGGGAAGCCAACTGTGTGTATGTGGGTGTGAGGGTGTGGGTGTTCCAGGGACGGTGAGGGTGGATTTCCATCTATGAACATTTTTGGAATGTCTGGTACTGGGGCAGCTGGTAGGACTGTGTCCACAGACCTCGGTGTGTGCAAATCTGGTGAGCTCGGACACAGTTAAACACAGAGTGGGGGTTTCTGGGAGCTGGAACCCAAGGCTGTGTGAGGGTCCTGTTCTAACTCCATCCCTCCTTTCTCTGTGTGTCTCTCCAGCCAACGTGATTTATCTCCTTATTCTTCTCCTTCTCTTTGATTCCTTCTCCTCCTCCCCCCCTTCTCCCTCCCCTTGTCATTTCTGTCATTCTTATTGCCCTCCCCCACTGTCGCTCAGTAACAGGAACTCAATATATACAGTGTGCAGTCAGCCTATCTCTGTGCGTTTCTTATGCCGTTCCCTGGCTCTAGGCCTGATTCTGATCCTTGAATTTTAGAACCGTATGTTGGCTGGCCTGCCTTCCCAACCCGGGTGCACAGCTGCATCCGCCACGGATAAGCCCCTTCTGCCTGCTTATCTCCTGAAGGAATTGCAATCCCTACAAACCTCCTACCCCACCACGGCTCCTCCTCCAGGAGGCGGCCAGGCATCTGGCCCCCCACCCCACCCCCGCAGCTATCTACCAAGGCCCTCTGGTCTTTCTCTCCCACCCATTCCATTATTGATTCATTACTCTCCTTGCTCATTCCCTTCTCTAACCCCTCGACACCTCCTGGGAAACGGATTGCATGCAGACCTAACCAAGGAAGGGTCTGCCACGGGGCCTTTACCAGATGGTACCCTTGGAGGCCAAGGTGTAGAGCTGTCAGTTGCTGGAACCTTTAATTAGTACACACCTTCTACACTCAACCTTGGCTGTTTTCCTTCTCCGAAAGCTCTGGGGACTCCAGGCTCTCCATTTTTCCATGCCGGTGGCCCCAGAGTGCCAGGAAAGGGAAACTATATCAGGTGTCTGGAAAAACAGCCTCATCACCTGACTTCCTCCCCAAGACTCAGGAGTCCCGGGCTCAAGCCTGTCCTATTTCAAAACACAGAAGCCGGGAGTTCAGATTCCCCCAGAGCTAGATCCCCAGGACCTTCTTTTCCAGGCCCCCAGGCCCCTCCCCGACACTCCTATAGGACTCAGCACAGCTGTTCCGTCTGTTGGTTTTCCAATCCCCCTGGGCCAGTGCGGGTGAGTGAGAATGAGATTGGTTGTTAAATCCAGTAGCTCTAAGACTTAAGACCAGATATCCCGAACCTGGCCCAACTGCGCCATACTGCAGACTGCAAGGTCCACCAGCTTCTCAGTCAGCAGAGATCTGAACCATCCTCTCCCTGAAGGCCAACCCTCTGACATTTAGACACACCAGTCTGAGCCCTCAATGTCATTTAATTCTGATAGGTCCAGGAATGTCAGACCTGGGATCTCAGCGTCCCCCCGCCCCCAGCGCGCCCCTCTAGTAAGCTCAGGGTCCCTCCCACCTGCTCCGCCAGCTGCGCAGCGTGGGAACGCCCCAGCTGGGCTGCACGGGAGCTGTCAGGACAAGCTGTGCGGTTCCCAGCCTCCCTCCTGCCAGAGCCAGAGTACCGCCGCCTCCCAGCCGTCGCCCAGCAACCACTCTGAGGGGCCCGGGACCGCTAGGCTGAGAGAGGGGATGGCAGGGTACTGCTGAGTTCTGGGAAAAGAGGAACTGGGGGGGGGGGGGGGGAGGCTGGATTCCTACATCTTGGGATGTGTTAGGCTTGTAGCGATGACAAGGCAGCGCGGGGGTGGGGTGGGTATTTGGGGAAGTGGGGAGCTGAATCCCTCTTTTCTCATGGTTCCCAAGTAGTCCTTCAACACCTGAGTGCCCTCTCCTCGACCCGCAGGCCCACGGGAGCCTGGGCCCCGCCTCCCCAGGGCACGGAAACTGGCGAAGTCCCAGGGGTTCCCATTTATAGCTTGGTTTCCACTCAGCTCAGTCCCTCCCGAGTCCGGGCTGAGCAAGTTTCTTCCACTCTCTTCTCTCCTCCTCCTCGTGCCCGCCTCCCCTTCAGCCTCAGTAGGGCGCAGGTGTCCAACTCGAACAGGGCCCCCTCCTTGGCCCCAGGTGTTCCAGCTCTCAGACCCCCGGATAACACAGGGGCGCCCTCCTGCTGCGCGAACAGCGAGCCGGAGCGCCCACAGTCTCAGCACGCAAGCCGCGGGAGTTTCTCAATGGGAAGAGGGCGGGTATCCAGGGGGCGGGGCGAGTAGGATCCCGCCCTCCCGCGGGTCTCTCGCAGACCCAGGGCGTGCAACCGCCGAGCGGTGTAGAGCATCGAAGGCTGCGGATGAGCCAGATTTCGGGGACTCCAAGCCAGACATAGACTCTTCCAGCCTGGGGTGGGGAGAGTGGGGTGCAGAGAGGGGTTCCAGTCCAGCGTGGTGAGAGGCGTGCTGTCGAGGAAGAAGTTGGAGGGGACCAGTGCAGCCCTAAGTCTGCGGGATCTTGGGGTACACACACTTGGAATGCTGGGTCCCGCCCTCCTCGCCCTCCTCTGTTGCTTCAGAGGACTTGCAGGTACCCCCGGAGGGAGCAGGGAGGGTTATCTGTCCGTCTTTATTGGGAAAAGTAGCTAAGGGCGCCTACTCCTGGGTGTGAGAGATTAGAAGCCAGGGCTTCTAATCTGAGGAAGGAGGGCTTTGGAGACTGGACCCCCTGGGTCTTGCATAAGGGGACTCTTGACCTAAGCACAGCTATACTGTCCCCTCTTCTCCTAGGCCCATCGCCCCATTTCCTGCAACAGCCAGAGGACTTGGTGGTGTTGCTGGGGGAGGAAGCCCGGCTACCCTGTGCTCTGGGCGCTTACCGGGGGCTCGTGCAGTGGACTAAGGATGGGCTGGCTCTAGGGGGCGAAAGAGACCTTCCAGGTGAGTCTGGTTTCTACTCTGGGAAGGGCTGGCAACATGGCAGGGGGGCCGGGCATGCATGGGCTGCATCTGACAGTTTCAACTTTGGAGATTGGTGGCCTCCCAGTGAACATTTGGGAACCCCGAGTTTTAAAATGATTGTTTTTTTGCGGGGGATGTGATTTCTTGTGTTTAGGGACTATCATTTTTATTCTAAAACATCATATAAATGCGTAGATAGTTTACCAATAATTACAGTCATGTAATTAATGCACAGGCTATTGTGAGCTCTTCAGAAGCCCCGCCCCTTTAACTTTCCTCTGTGGCGGGCGAAAGGTAGTGGTTTATCTAATTTTTTCTTGGTTATTTGTTTTGTTTCCTTCTTTGAGTTGGGGTTTCCCTCTGTAGTCCAGGCCGGCTTCAAACTCGAGATCCTCCTGCCTCAGCCTGTTGAGTGCTGGAATTACAAGCATGCACCACCCACACCTGGCTTAAGCTAACTTGGATGGGAATTGTTTTCTTGTATTCCTTTCTGACTTTTTCACTCCCAAATTTGTGGCGACTATAAATTGGCAGAAGGCTTAGAATCTCGCTGGACCCAGCTTTTCCCCCTAGCTGTTTTGTTTTGGTTTTGTTTATTTGTTGTTGTTGTTGTTGTTGAGACAGTGTTTCACTATGTAGTCCTGGCCAGCCTAAATTCCCTATGCAGATCAGGATGGCCTCGAATTCATAGAGATGTGTCTGCCTCATGCTCCCGAGTGCTGGGATTTAAAAGTGTGCACCACCACACCTGCCCCCAGCCCGGATGTGTTAATGGTGTTTTGGCGTGGAATGTGTGGTTCTGACTCTGCTCCCTGGGGTGGGATTCTGGAGATGGAGACTTGAGGCCAGGAGTTCAGAATTATATATTGTCTCTCCTGTCTTCAGGGTGGCCCCGGTACTGGATATCAGGGAATGCAGCCAGTGGCCAGCATGACCTCCACATTAAGCCTGTGGAACTGGAAGATGAAGCAACGTATGAGTGCCAGGCTTCGCAAGCAGGCCTCCGATCACGGCCTGCCCAGCTGCATGTGATGGGTGAGGACCCTGCCCGTTGTGCTTTGGGAGCGGGGTGGGGTGGGGGTGGGGGGGAGTGGAGGACTACTTGGGAGGTCTAGGAACCGTAGGGGAGTGGTGGGTGGAGCTGAGAGGATCAGAGGCTCTGCTCCCAGGATGCAGTTCTGACCCCAGATCTGCCATGCAGTCCCTCCAGAACCCCCTCAGGTACTCGGTGGCCCCGCAGTGTCTCTGGTTGCTGGAGTTCCTGGGAATCTGACCTGTCGGAGTCGAGGGGATGCCCAACCTGCCCCTGAACTACTGTGGTTCCGAGATGGGATCCGGCTGGATGGGACCACCTTCCACCAGGTTGGGTCTAAATCTCTTTGCCATTCTTTGTTCATTCAGTGAGACTCAGGGTCCACTTTGATCATTAAAGGGAGAATGGCAGCCATTCAGGGTTGAAATATGATTCAGGTCAAGAGCCAGACTTCATTGCTCAGTCATTTGCTAACTTTCGCTCTTGTCTGTGGTGTTTAACTTCTCTGTCTCTCAGTTTCCTTATCTATACAATGGAAAAAATAGTAGCATTACCTCCTAGGATAATACAGAGAATTAAGTAAAACATGTGAATGTCTAAAAGTATCCAATACATTGTAAGCACTACCTGTGTAAGCTATAGATGAAATCATTGTTAATATGTGGTGTGGCAATACACACCTGTAACCCCAGCACTCAGGAGACTGAAGCAGGGAGGGTCATGAGTTCAAGGCCAGCCTTGGCTCCATAGTGAGACCCTGTCCAAAAAAAAAAATTATTGTCTATCTATCACCTCCAGACCACACTGAAGGACAAGACCACTGGGACAGTGGAAAACACCTTATTCCTGACCCCTTCCAGTCACGATGATGGAGCCACCTTGATCTGTAGAGCCCGGAGCCAGGCCCTGCCCACAGGGAAGGACACAGCCGTTACATTGATCCTGCAGTGTGAGTGCAGGTGGTCCTGGAAAGACGCGGGTGGGCCTGAACTCCTGGGTCTGACCCAGCTGGAGAGGGCAGGAGGACACCCTGGGATCCCTGGGGGATCGGTACCGAAAGCCCACCTCCTTCCTGCCTTACTCTCACAGATCCCCCAGTGGTGACTCTGTCTGCTGAGCCCCAGACTGTGCAGGAGGGAGAGAAGGTGACTTTCCGGTGTCAAGCCACTGCCCAGCCTCCTGTCACCGGTTACAGGTGACGACAAACGCCACTTGTCTCTAGCAGGCTATGGGATCTTGAGGAGGGGTAGGATGGGCTGTGTTAATATCGCCACTGTCTCCGCAGGTGGGCAAAGGGGGGATCCCCGGTGCTCGGGGCACGTGGCCCAAGGTTGGAGGTCGTAGCAGACGCCACGTTCCTGACAGAGCCGGTGTCCTGCGAGGTCAGCAATGCGGTGGGAAGCGCCAACCGAAGCACCGCGCTGGAAGTGCTGTGTGAGCAGGGGCGGGGCCGTGGGCGGGGCCGAGGTGGGCGTGGTTGTGCTCGGTGGCGGGGCTAGAGCAGGTAGCAGGGCGAGGTTTGGCTGGGCCAGATCAACCTCTAAGCGAGGCAGGGACGGGTTTGTGGTAGCGGACTTAGGTGGCGAGTGTTGCCCGGAGACCTACACTTGTACCTGCTAGTGTTTTGAAGTAGCTAGCGGATCCTGTGTCAGGGGCTCATTCCACCCCACTCCTCTCTCTCCTCCAGATGGACCTATTCTGCAGGCAAAACCAAAGTCCGTGTCCGTGGACGTAGGGAAAGATGCCTCCTTCAGCTGTGCCTGGCGAGGGAACCCACTTCCACGGATTACTTGGACCCGCCTCGGTAGCTCTCAGGTGAAGTCCGATTTGGGACCTGGGACGGTAGTTGGAAGTGGGCTGGGATTCCTCCCCGAGTCTTGTCTCTGATGCCCCTTCCCTGTGCCAGGTGCTGAGCTCGGGGCCCACGCTGCATCTTCCATCCGTGGCGCTGGAGGATGCGGGTGACTATGTGTGCAGGGCTGAGCCGCGGCGCTCCGGTCTGGGAGGCGGCACAGCGCAGGCGAGGTTGACAGTGAATGGTGAGAGACCCCAAGGGTCTTGGAGTAGGGGGTGGGCCGAGAGGGCGTGGCCCAGGAAGGAAGTTATAGGCTGTGGGACTGAGGTTTGGAGCTGGAACTGTTGAGGGGGAGGGGGGGCAGGCCTATCCTAGTCTGTAGAGTGGCGTGGCCTGGTTTTTCAAGGGTGAAAAACACAGTGACCAGGTCTGACCTCGCCCCATTCAGAACTGGTTTTGGAGAGGTCGAGACTTCTGCTTCATGGTGCATAGTTTCCATTGCAGCTCCCCCCGTAGTGACGGCCCCTCACCCTGCGCCAGCCTTCCTGAGGGGCCCTGCTCGCCTCCAGTGTGTGGTGTTTGCTTCTCCTGCCCCGGACTCCGTGGTAAGGAAAAGAACCCTCACCCCTCTGACACACCAGTCGTAATATCCACCCTCCCACACCTGACACTGACATCTCCCACACCCCACCAACTCCTCTAGGCTTCCCCAGGCTTCTAATTAATTTCCTTTTCTTTTGGCTCCTAGGTTTGGTCTTGGGATGAGGGCTTCCTGGAGACAGGTTCACTAGGCAGGTTCCTGGTGGAGGCCTTCTCAGCCCCGGAAGTGGAGGGAGGACAGGGCCCAGGTCTTATTTCTGTGCTACACATTTCCGGGACCCAGGAGTCCGACTTTACCAGGGCCTTCAACTGCACGGCCAGGAACCGCCTGGGTGAGGGACGAACGCAGGTCCACCTGAGCCGTAGAGGTGAGTTACTGACCCAAAGACCTGAAACCTGGGGATTCCGAATCCCACAAACAGAGCGATTCCCAAGACTGAAGCCAGCAACCCATAAGGTTCCCAAAATGCAAAGACTCCCCAAACCTAGTGAGTCTCTAAACTATGTCCGGGAGATGGCTGAGCAGGTAAAGGCACTCTTCACCAAGCCCCATGACCCCAGTTCAGCCCTCAGAACCCACGTGGAGGAGAACCAATACCCAGAAGTTCTTCTCTGACCTCCATTCCTACGCTGCAGTATGCCCCTCCCCATGTGTACAAACAGTAACATTTGAAATGTAATACAAAAAGTATGAATTTCTTGAATCACAAGACCCAAGAGCAGTAAATTCTCTCAAATACAGAGCCCTAAGTGGAAAGGCCATTCCATACTAGGAACCCACAAATCTGGGAAACTGGAAAATAGAAGACTCTCAAGTTTTTTTGTTTTGTTTTTATTTTTATTTTTATTTTTTTTAGATTTGTTACATATGTGGTGTTCTGTCTGCATGTATGCCTGCATGCCAGAAGAGGGCACCAGATCTCATTGTAGATGGTTGTGAACCACCATGTGGTTACTGGGAATTGAACTTAGGTCCTCTGGAAGAACAGCCAGTGTTCTTAACCTCAGAGCCGTATCTCCAGCCCCCGCTCTCAAGTTCTAAGCAACCCTAAAGTTAGGGTGCTTGCTTACATTTAGTTATTTGTTTGTTTGTTTGTTTGTTTGTTTACGGAGGGGCATACTCCTGACACAGTGCATATGTAGAAGTCAGAAGACAACTCTGTAGGAGTCAGTTCTCTCCTTCCATCTTGTGGGTCCACAGGATTGAACTCGGGCCTTTAGGCTTGGTAGTAAGCACCTTTACCCATTGGGTCGTCTTGCCAGCCCTGTTTGCTTATTACTGGTGTTTTGTTTATTGAGATGGGGTCTCAGCTCGCCCTAGCTGGCCTGGAACTACTGGCAGCCCTCCTGGCAAGTGCTGTGATTACAGGTGTGACTGGCCAGGGGAATCTCAAACTGTGACTCCCCAAATTCATGAGTCCTCGACACCAATCCTAGCACACCGCAAATCTGGGGATCCCAAACTTGGCAGCCTTTTGAACCCAGGGGTCCCACACCCAAGCCCTGAGCTCGTTTCCCTGTTAGCCGCCTTCAGATCAGCCTTCTCAGGACATCCCATCTGCTCCTTACAGATTTGCTGCCCACTGTGCGGATTGTGGCTGGAGCAGTCTCTGCAGCCACCACCCTCTTTATGGTCATCACTGGAGTGGCCCTCTGCTGCTGGCGCCATGGCAAGTACCAGCCTGGCCTTGGGACCTGGCTCCATTCCTGGCTCCCTAAGCCTGCACAGGGCTCACCTTATCCCAGGTTCAAGTTCCCTGCCTACAGTTTCCTCAGGGTCCCCTCCCCCATCTCCTTCCATCTCTCCCAGGCCGGGGTTCTCCTTGGTTTCCAGCCTTCCTAACCCATTTTGCCCAGTCAGCTCTGTTCCCAAGTATCAGTCTTCACAAAATATGACCTCACTTGCCTCTCACCGTCCTGGGCCTCAGGTTCTTTCTCCAAGAAAAAGAACTTGGTCCGGATCCCAGGAAGCAGTGACGGCTCCAGTTCACGTGGCCCTGAGGAGGAGACAGGCAGCAGAGAGGACCGGGTAAGATACTGGGTGTCCATATTCGACTCTGCTTCCAGACTAAAATAACAACCTAGTCTAACCCATTCTCAAGCTCAAGTATAGCCCTAGCCCTTTTGTTGTGTTGTGTGAGACAGGTTTCTCTGTGTCGCCCTGGCTTTTCCTAGAACTTGCTCTGTAGACCAGGCTGGCTTCCTAGAACAAGCAAGGTCTGGCTGAGTTGGGGGAGTGAGGGAGACATGAGGGAGGGTGGGGTTCAGGTCAAGAGAAAGGCATGATCAAGTATAGACAACCGGTTTTAACTGGGGTTAGGGATGTAGTTCAGCCGGTAGAATGCTTGTCTAGCATGCTCAAGGCCCTCGGTTCGGTTCCCAGCACTCCATAAACTCCAAATCAGAGATCCTCCAGCCTCTGCCTCCTGAGTGCTGAGATTAAAGGCCTGCACCATTGTACCCAGCTTGGTTCCTGTCTTAAATGTGATGACCCTAGATCCACAGTATCCCCACAATTGCAAATGTTTCATTCTCCAGTTATCCTTTCTGTTCAATATGCCCTCACAGCCTTCTTTATTGTCTGAAGTCTAGCCTCCATGTCTCTCCTTCAGCCTGGCCTCCAAAGGAAGGCCTTTGGGATCTGGCAGTGGAATAGATGACCTTCTGACCAGTGCCTGCCGTTATTTTTCCTACCTCAGGGTCCCATTGTGCACACTGAGCACAGTGACTTGATTCTTGATGAAAAGGAGGCTCTGGAGACAACGGTGAGTACTGAGGGAGGGAGCTCGCCATCAGTCCCTGAGTCTCCACCTCTTCCCACTGACGTGTTTTTTTTTTTGTTTTGTTTTTTTTTGGTTTTTCGAGACGGGGTTTCTCTGTGTAGCTTTGCGCCTTTCCTGGGACTCACTTGGTAGCCCAGGCTGGCCTCGAACTCACAGGGATCCGCCTGCCTCTGCCTCCCGAGTGCTGGGATTAAAGGCGTGCGCCACCACCGCCCGGCTCCCACTGACGTGTTTTTAAAAGCTTTGTGGAGACAGGGTCCCACACTGTAGCTGGCTTTGGACTCGGGTGGTCTTTCTCCTGCAGCCCCTGGAGTGCTGGGGTTATAACCCAGGACTTCCGACCTCAGCACCACACTTGGCTGCTGCTCTGCTGCTGTCTTCCTCTTTGGATTCTCTCATCTTCAGACCCACCTTTGCCAGCTGGTGGCGCACGCCTTTAATCCCAGCACTCGGGAGGCGGAGGCTGGAGGACCTCTGTGAGTTTGAGGCCAGCCTGGTCTACACAGAGAAACCCTGTCTTGAAGAAAAACAAAAAACAAAACAAAAAAAAAAAACCTACCTTGAACTCCTGAGCCAGCTCACCGGTGCACAGGCTCCACAGCCTCGGCTTGTGTTATTTATCATTTCTCCTTGGTCTCCAGGCCTTCTTTCCCGTCAGCCATGTTTCATGCCTCTAGGTGTCCCTCTGGCTGCTCTCTACCAGCCAGGAGCCTGCCTTCCTCCCACTGGGTCCCACCCTAGCATCACATTTCCCAAAGACAGTCCTGCTTTGAAATCCTGTCTCAGGACAGATGCATTGATTCCAACCCTGGCTCCCGTTCTAAAGCCCCCTCCCTGACTTTTCTTTGAGATAGAGTCTCGTGTATTTCAGGCTAGCCTCAAACTGAGCATGTAGCCAAGAATGATCTTGACTTCCTGATTATCTTCCTGGGTGTTGGGATTAAAGGCATGTGCCACCACACTGAGCTGGGAACCGAACCGAGGGTCTTGAGCATGCTAGACAAGCATTCTACCGGCTGAACTACATCCCTAACCCCAGTTAAAGCCTCTTGTCTACACTTGACCATGCCTTTCTCTGGACCTGAAACCTACCCTCCCTCCTGCCCCAACTTCAGCCCGGCCTTGCCTGTTCTAGGAAGTCAACACTTCTCCTGTCTCTGCTGGTCTATGTACCTCGCTTTCTCTGTCTCAGAGTCTCTGCTCCTGCTGTTTCTGCTTTCTGCCCCCATGCCTCTCTCTAGGTCTGTCTGTAGCTCAGTGTGTCTGTCCACCCAAGATTCTTACCTTCCTATACCCTCATATTCTTTACCAAGTCTCACTTCTTCCCCAGGATCCGACCAACGGTTACTACAAGGTTCGAGGAGTCAGTGTGAGCCTTAGCCTTGGGGAAGCCCCTGGAGGAGGCCTTTTCTTGCCACCCTCCTCTCCGGTTGGACTTCCAGGGACTCCCACTTACTATGACTTCAAGCCGCACCTGGACTTAATACCCCCCTGCAGACTGTACAGAGCAC
This sequence comes from Peromyscus attwateri, assembly GCA_902168425.1. NCBI lineage: Eukaryota > Metazoa > Chordata > Mammalia > Rodentia > Cricetidae > Peromyscus > Peromyscus attwateri. The sequence goes on along the minus strand of CABHPP010105949.1, from coordinate 2,481 downwards.
GGGCTGGTTACCTCACCACACCTCATCCCCGCGCTTTCACCAGCTACATGAAACCCACATCCTTTGGACCCCCAGATTTGAGCTCTGGGACTCCCCCCTTCCCCTACGCTACCTTGTCTCCACCCAGCCACCAGCGTCTCCAGACTCATGTGTGAAGACATCTCTCTAATTGAAGAGTCTTGAGATCTTCAACCTGCCGTCATGTCCTGTCCAGCTTTCTGAGGAATCAGGACAAGCTGATGACCTACTCCTCCAAAACGGAGCACCAAAGGAGGGGAACAATGTCAGGATCATTGATGCGGAGTCAGCTCAGCCAAAACAGATGCTCCAAGTGGGAGCAATATGACCACTTTACCCATTTATTCTCCCGTGAGAAAGACATTCAAGATGGTGACTAGACTCTGCAGAGGGACAAAGGACAGGAGGCGATGGAGTCAGGGACATGGATGGAAGGCATTTCTAGCCAGTAGAGAAGATATTTGAAAATGACCATCTGCAGCAAGAATAATGATAGCATAAGACAAGTCATAATTCCCCACACCCAGTCCTGGCTTTCCCAGGGAGGGGAACTTTGGCCAATAAAAGTATAGCCAATATGGCTGCTCGTTCTATGAGAACTCAGAATGACCACTCTCTTGATTCCTTCCTTAAAGACACAGAAAGGATTGAATCCAAGGAGTGGGGATGAGGTGAGAATAAAAGAGATAAAGGCGTGTGTGTGTGTGTCTGTGTGTGTGTCTGTGTGTGTCTGTGTGTCTGTGTGTGTGTCTGTGTGTGTGTGTCTGTGTGTGTGTCTGTGTGTGTGTGTGTTTGTCTGTGTGTGTCTGTCTGTGTGTGTCTGTCTGTGTGTGTCTGTCTGTGTGTGTCTGTCTGTGTGTCTGTGTTTGTGGAGAGACAGCTCAGAGGTTAAGAGCACTGGCTGCTCTTCCAGAGTTCCAGAGTTCCATTCCGAGCAACCACATGGTGGCTCACAACAAACTCTAGTGGGATCTGGTGCCCTCTTCTGGCCTGCAGGCATACATGCAGACAGAGGACTGTATACATAATAAATAAATCTTTAAACATAAATAAATTTAAAAAAAGATAAAAGGGGATTCTTGGGCTAAGAATATTTATGTTTAATTAGAAAAAAAGGCAAAGAGTCAAGCGTGCTTGGAGGAGTCTCCTTGGGAATGAATGAAGAGGTCCATGACAACTGTCCTTCCTCCACCCTGGCTGTAGGGAGTCATTAGGAGTAAAGTCCTAAGTCCTTTCTCAGCCCCTTGCTAGCTGCTTACTGCTGTGGGCACTTTCATTTCTTCTTGATTTTTAAAGACATTATTTTTGCTTTACATGTGTGGGTGTTTTTCCGGCATGTATTTCTGTGCACCACTTGTGTGCCTGGTCCCCCAGGCCAGAAGAGGGTGATGGATCCCCCGAAACTGGAGTTACAGACAGCGTGGGTACTGGGAATTGAACCCAGGTCTTCCAGAAGAACGGCTAGTGTTTTAACCACTGATTTCTTCTCTCAGCAGAGTTTAACCTGGAACTCTTGATCTTCCATCCTCAGCACCCCCCCACCACTCACTGGGATTACAGGTGTACATCACCACCCTACTTTAGACTTTTTTAATAACACACCCCTGCCTCATCCACACCCACACTGACGCACACACAGTCGAAAACAAAAAGACAGACAGACGAATGTGGGCAGGTTCCCACAAGACACACACCTAGAAGTCCACACAGAGCTGGGTTGCCTCTGTTGGTCAGGGAAAAGAGAACATTCTACACGTACTTGAGAGACAAAACAGAGAGCCCTTAGAGTGAGTGGGAATGCGGGCTCCACACCGTGGCCCTCAGGTGTTGGGTATTTGAAGGTGACAGTACCCAGCACCTGACCTATGTCATCTTTAAAGAAAGGGTTTTTGGATGGAGAATTTGAAGGTCCAGACACGTGGCAATTAGGGCAGGAAGACTGAATTCCTAGGTCTGAGGATGAAAGGGCGGGAGACTTGGTCTCTCTCTGATTCCGAGACAGAAGAGGCCTAGAGGAGACCAGTTCTAAGTTCCTGTCTTGTCTTTTGAGACTGGGTCTCAGGTAGGCAGGCTAGCCCCAAACTCCCTTTTCCTGCCCCCACCTCTCAAGTGCTGGGATTGCCGGCATGCTTTCACACTCCACTTCTGTGTTCTTGACTGGGGAAATTTTGGAGGTCTGTATTCCTGGGCTCTCAAGAGAGGAATTTGTGGAGGGGTCCCGTGTCCGCTCCCCCCACCCCACACACACCTCCGATGGATTCTGGCATCCTTGGAGGAGGACAAAGCTGATAGTGGGTGTCTGGGTTTGCCAGAAGAGAAGGCTAAGGATGGTAGTCCCAAGGGAGAGCTCAAAGCCCAAAACGACTGAGCCCAGGACTGAGCCTAGTGACTGGGCCTTAACGTGGGGTGTGACACCTGGAATCTCGAGGGGCTGGGGCATGGCGCAGGCTCCCTCCCGGGGAC